>JAQMYI010000036.1:27948449-27966357 GCA_030014275.1 Clariallabes melas | reverse complement strand
TAGTAGCCTTAATGTGGGAGCCCCCTAGTGACGGGGAGGAATTGGACACGACTAAATTAGGGAGAAAATCGGGAAAACATCCAAAAAAATAATAAAAAATAAATATAGAGAAATAACTGGAGTTCATACTCTCATAACTGTCTCCGACTGTCTCCGACTGTCTCCAGCACAGGCAAACGTCCCGGTTTAACTTGAACGACTCTTGTACTCATTTAATCCTTACTGTATATTCTAGGAGATATACAGTGACTCTAGATGGTCTTAGTGTCAACCTCAATGTTACAAACTGCATTGTGTAAAAAATACTCTAATGCACATCAAATTAATTGTGACCAAAAAGTTTCTAAACATATCTAAGCTTAACATTTAATTCTCACATTTGTGCCGTTAATCATCTGTTCTACAGTATTTATGCCTTCTTTGTCCTTTCCCTTTCCTTTTCTTTTTTTCTTTTTTTAAATGTTATTTCTTTTTCTATAGAATGTCAATCCTGTGTACTTTCCTGTATTGATGAGCTCTTAATATCTATATTCTAGAAATAAGTATACACTCCCTCACCAGCTCCACCTTTTGTAGTGACACAACCTTACTTAACCTTACTGACTTCAATTACTCGAACACAAATTGCTTGTTGTTCTGTGGCACAATGGTTAATTTAGCAAAAAGCAGATTTCATGAACAGGATAAGCATTCATACATGAAACGCTTGCTGGACATCACACAGTGAGGATGCACTCAGTGTTTTTAGAATGAGGAGCTAGTGTTTGCCAAGTATAACATTTTGCAATGGACAACTTTCAGTGCACAATTCCGGTCTCAAATACACATTTTTTTCAGTAGTCTTGTGAACAACTTCTCCCATCTGAGCTGTGGATCTCCCCAGCTGTTTTGAAGTTACCCTTAACCTCCTGGTTACTTCTCTGACTGTTTCCTGATAACAGTTCTGGACTAATAATCTTCCTTACTTGGTCAGTAACTTCTTGTGGACAGACCTACAGTAGGTGGTCACGGTTATGCAATAGTCTGGGATATTTTTGTAAGAACCATCTCTTCTAGAACTTTGCTTCAGGCTTGCATTGATATCTCACTGGTCATCATGAGCTTATTTATTCAGGTGTGTTCACGTACAAACTCTGGGTTCTTCCAGGAACAGGTGTATTTTGCATATGGAGATCATGTGACATATTAATAGCACCCAGATGAACTCTTTTCAACGACATGCTTGACTTTTGCAGCAAACTGCATTTCTAAACTAATTTTATTTTATGCATTCCACAGAAATCCATAAAGGTGGGCAAATATTTATGCAATTATAAATGTTTTTCTTTCTAAATATATTTAGAATATTAAATGCAGCATGATTCATGACATACTGTACAATCCGAAATAAATCCAATTCAGTTGCAGGTTGTAAGACTCTATTGGATTTCTACTGAATTGCTAAGGGTGTGCATGCAATGATGAAGCACAGCACATCTTTTTCCATTTCTGGTTCTCTTCATCAGAAAGAGGAAGCCTGCAGGCCTCGTGCATGAGAGCAGTATCAGATTTCAGCGTATTAAAGCTCAGTGCTTGTACGTAGCCAGGAAATATGCTGCCTTTGTTAAAGCCTGAGGGTGTCTGCATTTCATAGCACATTGCCAAATTAAATATTATCTATTAAATGTAAATATACAGTATGTGAATTAGTTTGACTTGAAATTCTGAGACATAGTCATAATTAAGAAGACTGCCCTGTATCTCATATATCAGGTCGTATTTCACATCACAAATGTAAATGTAGACATGAAGAGCTGCCAACTTGATTATAAGGCTTTAGTGTAGACCTGTTGTCTCTTCTAGACATTAGGCTCGAGCTCCGTGTCCATGGCAGTGTGCTGTATACAGTATGTGCATATGTGTGTGTATCGAGTGCAGAACTGCAGTTGGTGGTGGAGCAGCACTTTCAGAGACACGAGCAGACGGAGGCAGGGCT
Source organism: Clariallabes melas (assembly GCA_030014275.1). Taxonomy (NCBI): domain Eukaryota; kingdom Metazoa; phylum Chordata; class Actinopteri; order Siluriformes; family Clariidae; genus Clariallabes; species Clariallabes melas. The sequence goes on along the minus strand of JAQMYI010000036.1, from coordinate 27,964,382 downwards.
CTCCGACAGCCCAGACACGCCCAGTCCAATCGCAGCACAGCAGCCCAATGGTGCAGCGGCCCAGTGGGCCAGTCACAGCTCCACAGAGTCTTATGTCAGTTGTGATGGACAGGCAGAGAGCAGTGAGTCAGGGGGTAAGTGGAGGTCAGAGCTGAGCAGAAAATCAGATTAATTTTTTAAAATCCAACAGTCTTAGTGAAGACATCTTGAAATCTGTTTTAGAGATTTAATAGTAAAGTGAAGTTTTTGTTTATGTACATCCTGGTCCAATAGTCTGAGTCCACTACCAAGAACTGTACTTCTTCATTTATTGAAAATAAGACTGAAATGTAGATCGAAATTTGATGTTTTGTTCCTGCTGCTCGATCGTTGAAAAAATAAAAAAACTTGTTCCATTGGAAATGAATGGGGTTTTACAGTGTAGACTGCAAGTCAGCAAAAAGCTACTGTACCTCCTATTCTGAACTTTCCATTCACACTCGATTTTACATAAACCCCCAGAAAACTTGGGTCAAAACGCGAACTAGGTCTATCCAAAGGTTCCGGAGATTTCTAGCTCAGAACTAGAGAACTGACATCCCTATTCAATGTGTATGTGATAGTGATGGGTCGTTCATGAACGATTCATTTTTTTTAACAAGTCTTTAACATGACTCAGAAGAACGAGTAGTCTCAGAGAGTGATTCGTTCGTTTTCTACTGGGCACGCAAAGCATCCCAAAACTTATGTAGGTTATGTACAGGAAACAGAAATGAGAAGTTACCTTTGAGTCTTTTGTTCCGAATCGTTCATTCGTTTGTCACGTGACTCCCGTAGACGCTATGAAGTGCAATTGATTCAAAAGAACGAACGACTTGGACCAGAAGATATGAGAGGTGACCTGCTCATTCTGTTTATTATAATATGTCCTTAGCTGCATTATAATATTTTCATTACTGGAACTATTTTTGTGTATGTAGACGTGTTGGGGGTCTGTTTATTGAAAATGTTATTACTGATCAAAAGAACGAAATGAACTAAATGACTCAAAAAAGATCCGTTCATTTTGATGAACGAGATTTAAAGAACCGAGTCACTAAAATGATTCAAACTTCCCATCACTAGTGTGTGAGAGAGTGCAGAGAAGTCTGTTGTTCAGGCAATAGGGCTAAGCCACACCCCCTCCACTCACACACTCTCACTGGACTCTCATCCAGTATAAATGCCTATATCTTGGAAAACGTATGGCGTAAAAATTAGCTATTTTCACCGTTTTGCCGAGGAAATTCACAATTTCTATAAAGATTAGACAGAAATTTAGTTTTTAACTAAACTCATTGGTTTTCATTTTTCAAACAGGTTAAACAGTTTTTAAAAATCTCAACAAAAGTATAATATAAATTTTTTTTTTCGAGACATTACACCTACAACCAGTTCTTGGTAGTGTTTACCAATATATTCAGCTTCAAATCCATTTCCAATAAATTCCCAGTATAGCTGATCATGATGATAAATTCTTCTTCTAAAAGCTTCTAACTTTTCTAATGAATCTATTTCTGTCTCTCTTTCTCTCTTCCTTATTTTAATTTGACATTATCATTCTTTAAAAAAAAAAAAACATATATAATTTTATTTATTTGTCATTAATTTGATATGATCATGCAGGGGAGTCGTCAGAGACGTCGGTGTGTCGACAGAAAAGCGCGTCCAGTCCTTCGGCTGTCTCGCGATAGCCTTGCCCGTCGTCTGAATTCTCTGAGCTGTGTATCTTCTTCCTTGTAGCTGTTGTATACAATTCTTCAAAAAGTCTTTCTACACCTCTCTTTCTGTATACACACACTACTTTTACCAATATTATTGTTGAATACCTCAACAAAGGTTCTCTCTCTCTCTCTCTTTTCTCACTATGCTCGTTCCTGATTCAGCCTTGCACAAAACTTGAACGTGTATGATTTAGCATAATTACATTTGCAATAATTCCAGTGTATCAATGAAACAGGATGAACAGCTTACATTACAACAAATACAAATGAACACGATGGGTCACTGCATCTGCCTGCAACCTCGCGATCAGAATTTTTCAGGGAATAACATTTCTGTGATGTTATCTACTCCGATATAATGACTTCACATTTCATTCTGTCAGCATCCTATCGTACTGGTACAGTACTGCGTCTCATCACTTACTGCGCAGAGTGGATGATGTCCCTGTATCAGCAAAGAGCTTATAGGATATTTGATCAGCCAATCACAAACAAGCTTGTAAATATGGCTATTGGTTTAAGTATACTGTATAACGAATAAACCACTTGTGGACATGATGTTTAAAAGAAACTAACAGTGAGTCACTGTAAAGCATATGTATACTGTATAGTATAAACCTACAATGGTATTGTATTCAAGTACATAAACATCAATATGGAGTCGGTCCCCCTTTTGCAGCTATAACAACTTCCATTCTTCTTGGAGGGCTGTCCACAAGATTTTGGAGTGTTTCTGTGGGAATTTGTGCCCACTTATTCTGTAGAGCATTTATAAGGTCAGGCACTGATGTTGGACGAGAAGGCCTGGCTCGCAATCTCAGTTCCAGTTCATCCCGAAGGTGTTTGATGGGGTTGAGGTCAGGGCTCTATGCTCGGGCCGGTCAAGTTCTTCCACACCAAACTCGTCAAACCGTGTCTTTATAGTTCTTGCTTTGTCCACTGGGACACAGTCATGTTGGAGTAGAAAAGGGCCTTCCCTAAACTGTTGCCACAAAGTTGGAAGCATAGCATTGTCCAAGATGTCATAGTATGCTGAATCATTAAGATGACCCTTTACTGGGGATAAGGGACCTGATTGAATCACTATAATTTAATAGTTAACAGGTTTGGCCAAATACTTTTGTCTTCCTCTCTTACTTACTGACTGACACTGGACACTTCTTAAGTGTTCCTAATTGTTAAACAAGCATGTGTTCACAAAAAGCTTTACTATATCTATTTTAAATATTGAACATCTTTCTTTGTTTAAGAACATGTGGATTGTCCATAATACAAGTCCTTGCAAATTAGCTAGTTTTAGCTTGGCCTGTGTTCAACACTACTTAAAATATATTTCTGAAACAATAACACTAATATTACATATAATATTAGCTAGCTTATATTGTGTTTTTAGGTAGCAGGCTAACTTGCTATTGCTGTGTAATGAAAACCAGTAACTGGAAAAAAAGAAATGTAAAAAAATGCTACTAGTGAAGTATGATCCATTCGATCATGTTTGGAATTGGCTGAACACATTTATCTTGAGCTCCATCCATATCAGGATGTGTACTGTTCTTTAAGCTCCCCTGATTCAATTGTTTCATGGTATTGAAAATATATTGGCATATTTTCCGGCAAACGAGTAGAAATGTTTTTGTGCAGAGTTATGATTTTAATGTATTTATGTACCTGGGGGGGAAAAAAAATTAATTGAAGGAAATAAAGGTGATTTTTTTGAAGCTTAAAGTTGGAAATTTTTGGAGTGTTTTTTTTTTTTTTCTTGTTTTTGTGCATACAGTCTTTTACATAACCTTCTACATAGAATTATTTTGGTGTACAGTAAGTGGTAGGTGGACAAAACATTGTTTTGCATACAGCCTGCTTCTGTATATATTGAATATATTTCACGTTACTTACATATGTCAGTTATAATTACACATAAGGATGATGATCATACGATAAGTGGAAGCTCACTGACACTTTTGCAACTCCAGATCCAAAAAAGTTCCATCTAGATTAATGATGGTTCCGAAAGGTTAATCCACAGATCCTGAATTGGCCTGGCTGGGCCACGAGGTGTGTGTTCGGGTTTCACATTGTTTGTGTGCACTTCTGCAGGTAAAGATCACTTCAACAAACAGAGATCTGGTCAGGAGGAGAGTCCCAATCTACCCAAAGTTACTCATTTCCACCTGGATCCACTGTCTGAGGAGCCAATAGACCGAGATCCCGTGGACCAGCCGGGTACCACAGGTACAAACCCGCACATTGACCTGAACATTTGTGTGGAGCGAGAGTGAGTGAAATGTGTGATTTATTCCACTCATACCACAACAGATTTATTATTTTTTTTATTTCATAAAGAAAGAGCAATTATACATTTTATCAATTTACAGCTACTTTTAATTGTTATACAACATCCATGAAAATGTTCCTGTTACTACTTATGCTATAGCAGCTGTACTGATTCCCTTATCAGCATGTCTTTTTTCATCCTTCTCTTAAAATAACTTAGAAAACCATAATATTCTGGCCTTACACCAGATGTCTCTTTAGTCAATATTTTATATTAGCCATACTCTGGGTGGGAGGGGCTTACTCTCTTTCCCATGTCAATCAAAGTGACACTATCTAACCTTGAGTATCTGTGAGCTTAAGCGTACAGAAGAAGGTTTTTAGACGTTTGGCAGTCACGTTACTACCATGATGTCCATCACTAAAAAGTGGATGGTGGAAGTACCTACATCAATGACCAAGACCTATTGTAATGTAATTACATCCACATCAATTTTGACTCCCAACTAACCTTTAAGGATCATAGCCCACCACATTTCACACCACGCACGATTTGTATCATTCAGGTTACTTAAGCTCAATACTTAAGTAAAAGTACCAGTACTACTAAAATGTACTTGACTACAAGTAGAAGTAGCAGGTAACTGTTTTTTTCATTTAGTTAGAAGTACTAAGTATGAGCTCTAAAATATACTTTAAATGCAAAAGTGTAAGTCCACACTGTTAAGACATTGTACTACTGATCAGAAGGTCCCAGGTTCAAACCCCAGCATCACCAAGTTGCCACTGTTGGCCCTTGAGCAAGGCCCTTAACATCCAACTGCTCAGATGTAAAATGCTATAAAAATGTAAATTCGTCTGCCGAATGCCATAAATGTACAGTAAGTATACTGTACAACGAAACAGATTTCTTTTAGATTAAGTCACCCATAGACAGTATTTTAATGTGTTCTGAAATTTTAAAATAGTTGCTGTTGATAATATGGATAATTTTATTTAAACCAGAATGGAAATATAAATTGATAAATATTCAATTCATTTTCCTTTGTTCAGATGCTTTACCAGTTCAAGAAACTGTGTAGGCATTACAAAAGATAAAATGTTTTAGACCAATTTATGTCAAATTTATTATTTAAATATTGAAATTATTTGACAGGTTGGTTTGGACCTGGCTGGACAGAGAGGAGTGAACATTACATATATCTTAGACATTACAGCTAGAATGTTGAATAACTTTCAGTATTGGTGAGTTTTACTGATAATGAAGGCAGCCGATGTGTTGCCTCTCTGTCATGCTTATACTTTGATTTAATGGGAAATTAATTTTAATTAATGTATTTTTTAGCTGATAAAAATAAATCCATAAATAACTTTTCAGCTCCTAAGTCAGTGTTTGGGGACAAAAAAAATCAACCCATAAAGATGTTTTTTTTTTTTTTTTTCTCCAAAAAGAAAAAATGATAACCGCAACATTACAATATTAAGTTATTGAAGCCCCTGGACATGATGCCATGACATGAGAGCAACTAGATTTGACGTTAATTAAATGCATTTTAAAGAGCATCGTTAGCATCTTTAATTACTTTGGTAATTAAAATATCTTGGCTAGTTGCTACCATGTCTATGCAATTAAACGTGGAAAAGGAGCCAGAAGAATCCAATCCCAGAGACAAAGTGGGCAGGTTCCGTTGCCCAGGTAACCATCAATCATTTTGGTGCAGTAACCAGTGTGCGCTTTCATAATGACCTGTCAGTCATTTCTGGAAACTAGGACAGGAGGAGTTTTGTTTTGTTTCTGTCATTTCTTACATGTGGTGGAATAAAATGTAGTGAGTACAAGTACAGGTTTTTCTTAAAAAAAAAAATGTATTGAGCAGAAGTAAAAGTGGCGCATATGGAAAATTCAGATACACAAAAAGTACAGATATGCAAAAAATACTTAAAGTACTTAAATACATTAAGGAAGTTTTTGTATTTTGCCACATCTGGTATCATTGTAGTTGATATCATGGTACTTTAGCTTTTTTTTTTTTTCGTGTTTTTTCGGTATACAATAAAAGGCTATATTTAACACGCCTTACCTGTTAGTACACCCCACTGTGGAATTTGTGGACATGTTTGATTTGCCCTGGCAACCCTTAACATCCCTTTAGCCTTGCGGAAGTGGGCGGGACCATGGCGGACAAACAAAATGATGTCAGATGCAAAAGGTCTATTTTGTGTACTCTGTTCAGTGATCCAGCATCAGAAAAATTTCAGGTGATTGGATTCATGTGTCTCAGCCTCCATGATTGATAGCTGTGGAAATTGTTAGGTGACCAAACTGAGAGGGAAAATAGAGGGGGAAAGTACAGATTCCTCCAAATGTCATGTCATCTTTACAGGAGCGATGATGAGAGGTGAAGAAGGGTTTTGTTCAGCCTTTCCGGAAGAAGCGGAAACCTTTCCCGAGGATGAAGAAACACAGCAGGAGTAACACACTGATCATTTTTGATCGTGGCTTTATCAGTTCCTGAGTAGCAATCACATTCGTTCTTAGCATCATCTTTTTTGTTGTTGTTGTATTTTATACATCTGTAAACACATCTGTATAGGTAAGTATATCAGAACTATCCTGTCTATAGAAGAGGAGGTGCTTTTCTACCGAAGAACCAGCTTTCTTTTATGTTTCTGTATCTACACCGACGTGGCCTTTTACACAGAAGTAAGAAATGCAGAGGCTGTGAAAAAGAAAATTGCATAGCCATACACAGTGTCAGGGTTTATTGAGAAGCAAGAAAAGTGCTTCAGTGTTTCAAAGTGTTATTGAATTAGTAATTAATTCCATCGCTAGCTCAGCTGATGAAGAACTTCTGCCTGGAACATCCTACTGCTTATTAAACTTTCTATATACATCAGCAATTTTATCCAAAACCTGATCGTTTTTTTTTTTTATTGTACTCAGCACAAAGTTTTGGGTTTTGGTCATAATTTCAGCTATTATGATGGAATTAAACAAATGTTTTGGATTAATATGAACATTAAATGGTCATCCAATTTAGTATATAAGGCTAATATTAAAATATTATACTGGACACAGTTTAATATCATTACTAACAGTTTTGGTTTAAATTTTCCAGTGAAACAGAACATTTTGGACAAAAGTACATCATTAGATGTTCAAGCCCAACGTTTTTGGAGGTGAAACCAGCTAATCGGATATTTATTATAAAAAGCATGAGGTTTAAAGTTCTAAGAATGTACGAAGGGTGTTCAAGTCAAACTGGGACTTTTGTTTGTACAGAATATCACAACACAGTTACGTATGAGAGTAAAATCTACCGTTATTTTTCTATACTATACCGCGCTACACTACTGCACTTATCCCAGTCTTTCTACCATCAAGGTCAAATGTTTTGCCTGATTGGACTGCCTGCTTCACGTCTGAAACCCTGGCCTTCCAGGAACTCCTTTAATGACCCAAACATGTGGAGACGACTTGGAGTGTTTTCAGGACTCCAAGCAAAGTTCATGTACTGTGCAAGTGGTGTTGGTGAATGATAGTGTGTACAGTTCATACAGACAGATGCATCTCTTCCACAAGTTGGTGACAAGTTAGCTGTCGTTTTTCTGAAGTTAAGTTAGCTGAATGTTCACAGGAACGACTGCAGTGGGCTCCGAGCCACCTGGGCCGGGATCGTCATTCAGGACGTACAGCCTTCTTTAAAAAGTTTGCACCATTCAAATGCTAAGAGCCTTCATTCATGAGAAATTTCATCATTTAGTCCCGGTTTAACATGAACACCCCTTGCATCACTAATAATGGCACCAGCAAACATTTGTTACTTATGATATTAATGATGCCCTCAATATACTGTACCCTCTCATGTTACACCATGTTAATATCTGACATTGAGTTATGTCATTATGACATTATTTTTGCACATCAGTTTCATATAAAAATAAGGACAGAAGGTTTTTTTTGTTCAAATATATAGCTTTGATATCTGCATTTGTGTTTACCAGAAAATAACAAAATCTTATGTAAAGGTGGTAAGAGTATATTTTTAAATTTATACTATTTAGTAGAAAAATGTAAATTAATATGCATTTTTGTGTATTTCACTTTATACAGTAAAATATTTCTGCTAACTTTACAGTACTGTCCGGGCAGCAGAGTTGCAAAACTTACTTTATAACTGTAAAACATATCCACAACAAAATGTATCATACCATACAGATAATTCACTGTTGTTTTAGTGTATGTTTATGGTAATATACTGTATGTTGTTCAAGTGAAATACTTGATGTGATTACAGTATAAAGAAATGGTACTTTCACTCATTTGGTGGTGGTAGGATACACCTGAGCAGGAAATGAAGGGTCTTGCTTAAAAACCTGACCATGGCAGTTTGGCAGTACTGAGATTTGACTCTCATGACATAAAAAAAAATTGTTACTAACTTCTATAATTATTTAGTACTGCCAAATACTAAGTAATACTAAGTAGTAATAATTATTTAGAGTACAATATTGAGCTGTAAACTAAATACTGTAAATTGACAGCATCTGTTTTTATATTTTACTTACAAATTAAGTTACCTTCTGTAGAAATGTTATTATTTAACAGATCATTTCTGTGTAAACTTGCTCACAGTTTACAGAATAAATTTCCTTTTTCTTTTTGATTTACCAGCTAATGAATATGTATTGAACTTTTGTTAGCCGCGAGGATTGTTCAGTGCATGAACATATTATTGATGATATACTTTTTGACCTTAAGAGACAGTTAAAAATTTGTAAGCTTAAGTTTGCTCGTGTCTGATTCAGGCCTTTAGTACAACACTTAAATAACAGCTCAATGGTTTTACAGCATATTATTATTTTTATAATACTGTATTAAGATTTACAAAAATTGCATATGTATTTTGAATAAAATTTATTGTAATAATCTGAGCAAAACAGGCCAAATATCTTTTCTAAAACCTTATCATTTTAGTAATTCTGATGGTTCATGATTTAAATCAGCTTGGAGCTGCTGTTTCTTAGCGCTTGCTATTTCTATTACAGATTTCAACTAATCAGATTTTATTGAAATAAGCGTATATATTTTATATAAATTATATGTAAGTATTGTGAATATTTACAGATTATTATTGGATATTAAATATTTCACCTCCAACAGATTCCACTAATGATGCACTTTTTTCCCCGAACCCTTGTCCTGTTTCTCTGGATACAATATACTTTTGGATTTTTTTTATTTTTTATTTATTTATTTGTTTTATTAAAGAAGGTCACAGGGTGAGAACTCTTCAAAGGTTTAAAATATATATTTTTTTAAAAAACAGTATATACATTTAGCCTTTTGTTGGTACTAAATTTATTCACAGGCATCAACTTTCAGGATTTATTTTCATTTAAGAAAAATATTTTGGATTCGAACTGAACAGCTTTTAGATTTGAGAAAAAATTTTTTTTTAAATATATTTAATCATGAAAAAAACATGATAAATCAGATGATTCTGAGGGTTTAAAGAGGAGAAATTTCTTTTTACATTACATTACTTTAACGCTTTACAATAGTATTCCTTGAACTAACATTAATCACAGCATTAATACACTTTAACCAATGTTAAACATAGCAATAAAAATGTCAGTAATAAATAATGTATATTTAGTCCATCAGTAAATATAACTCATGGTAAATGAGCATGAATTTAAATCTATAAATTAATGGTTTCGTAAATGATGATAATTTACTGAATGATTCTTTCCAAGTAAAAATATCGCAATTTGCTTTTTAGCCTCAGTTCTGAATTTACCAAAATGTTCACGTTGTTGATTGTGAGCTTTATTTTATTTACTGATGTTATTAGCATTGGTGTTGATTATTCAGTTTATATGGCGTAAAACATCAATAAATACAAGTGCTCGCTACTTTATTAATGTTGCTTACAGTATGTCTTACAGTATATTCACTTTGGAGTTCATTGTTTCTTCATATTAATGTGTTAAATGTTTCATCAGTTAAGGGAATCTCAAACTTTAAATGTTAACAAATATGTAATGAAATACTTTATAAAGGGCCATTAACACACTTGTGATGAGAAGGTGAAAGTGTAAATACATTATGAAAGCAATTAAAGTGACGGTGTTATTTCCAGAACACAGTTTTCTGCATATTTTTTTTCTTTCAAATGGCATGCGAAGATGAATTTACTGTAACAATTTGTCCTTTTTTTTGTCAGAGGGTCATGAACTTGATCTGAATTAAAAAAAAAAAAAAAAAAGAAATAAACACTTTTTCTTCACCATTATTCTATCATCAAGTCTCAGGGATAAAGTTGTTGTCATTTTATGTGTGTGTGTGTGTGTGTGTGTGTGTGTGTGTGTGTCAGGTAAGATGACACCAGGAATGCCTCCAACACTTAAAACTCGTAGCAGTCTTATTATATAAAAAATATTTAATGCTTTATAAATAATTGTGATGTGTAGAATAGATAACTGCAGCTAATCATACAGTATAATCATATACTTTTTCCACAATGTTAGAAAACTAGATGACATATACATGGCTGATTTAAAGTATAATGATCTATTTGAAATAGAATAAGCTGCTTAAAAGTTGCTTATAGTCTCATTATGCATTATAAGGTTTTTTTATTTACTACTGTATCAATTATTTCCCAGCCTGGGGATGGATTGTGGACTGATGCTGGAAAAAAAAAAAGGTTTCCTCAAGGGCTCCTTCTTAAAATCACTTCATCCAGTTTTGAATAAACATATGTACCAAAGTAAAGCTAGTCCCTGTTATTCCACTAGCGATCAAAAGAGAGCACTGCTGTAAACTTAAACAATTTTCTTTAACAATTAAAAACATTTATTTAATCCCCCCTTTTATTTTAACATTATGGTCTATACTTATGAAACGTTATCCAGGTTGTTGAACGTTTTTGAACTCCATAATGTCTAAAAGTTCGAAAAGAGGGGAGGGGATAAATACTTATGCATGAATAGTTTATCATTAGGGATCTGAAAGAGCCTGAACCAGGAAACTTGACGCAATTGAAGGAACACCCTTAATGTGGTGCCAACCCATCACAGGCAACTAGTGCGCACACACACACACACACACAGATTGAAACAATATGGGCGATTTAGAAACACCATTCACTTAATGTCTTTGGACAGTGGAAAGAAAAAAGCTGAGCATGAGGAGGAAACCCACCAAACATGGGGGGGGGGGGGGGGTGGCGCATGTAAACTCGATGCACACAGAGTGGAGGCGTGATTCGAACCCACAACCCCGGAGCTGCATGGAAACGTTGCATGGACTACAGTAAGAGTAATATGTCCTGTTACATAGATTTAATTTGATATTCCTGCCTTATATGGATAAAATTAAATCTCCATTATGTTGCATGCACAATGTACTGTACAATGTATCTTACTAGCTAATATAGTGGCTAGTAATATAAATGTACTGTATAATATGGGAATTTGTGTTACTTTAACAACTGCAAGCACAATTAGACACATATAGGTGTTCTCTGTGAAATAAGCAACAATTACTGTACAAATAAACGTCTGAGTTTATAGAGAACTCATATTCCACTCGAGTCTAGTAAAATTACGAGAACTCACAGGGTGGGAACTTTCCGAATGGGAGCACTGCCTACTGTATGTCTCACTGCCTATCCAGGTAGATTTGTATAGAGATGGACAACAAATTCAAAGAAAAATCATCAAACCTGTTATCTAACATGTCGGTCCAAAGCATCACATACTAGTTCCTCAATTACACTGAGGTCTACTGATAGACGAGGTCTTAGCATATGATTTACATCATTTTCTTCCTCATTCAAAAAAGATTTCTTGCCCTTCAAAAAAGAAAGGGGCGGCGTCATCCTGGAAGAGACCACACACACACACACACACACACATCAGGATAGAAACGTTTCAACATTGGACAAAAGTGTTCAGTCAGAGGAACTTTATATTAACCTGCAGTGATGCTTCACTCTAAGAGGACAAGTGGAGCTAAAGCAAGTCAGCAAAATAAATAAATAAATGCCCCCCAACAGCCTACAGAGCCACTGTGTTTTTTTGTTGTTGTTTTTTTTACTTTATATATTTTTTTTCATGTTCATGTCTGTGTGTATATATATATGCAGTCATACTGTTCATGTAGTCTTCATTAAGTGTTTCTTCCTGCAGTGTTACGTATGCCATAGTGTCTCTATAGCATGGAGGGAAACTATACAAAAGAAATGGATTATGGCTTAAAGGGGAGCAGAACAATCTTTAATAAATTACCAATACAAATGACTAGAAAACGAAACAAAAACGAAAGCCGATTTACAAAAGTAAGGAACCGAAACAGAAAATGCACGTGAAGAGGCAGCTTTTTTCTCTCTCTCTCTCTCTTTCTCTCTCATTCCCTCTGGAGACCCAGAGTTTTCCGGCTTAAGCTCCATCCTCTTTTAAAGAAACAACGTTGCCATGACAACGCAGCATCCAGGCATCTTCCTTGGCGATGCTCGGTGTCATGGAAACATCAGTCAACTTGACCCCTCCCCTCCCCGAGGATCAAAGGAAACAGTAGCGTTATGATATGATGGCCACAGTGCTATGTACAGCACCCATAAGGGACTATGAGGTTTATGCTACAGTACACACACAGTGTAAGAGCTCGCAAGTTTTGCGATATATATATTTTTTTCTCATTTAGTCGGTCTTGCCATTCCACGGTAACGGCCGATCGGCGTCGGGGCTGGCGTCGGGGCTGGCGTCAGGGCTGGCGTCGGGGCTGGCGTCGGTCGGGTCAGCGCTGTGCGATGCGGCGCTTTGCTCTAAAGAGTCCTGGGAGGAGTGAAGCGAGTCAGTGTTGTTCACTTCACTGAGAGACTTCGGCTCTGAATCACGACCGCTGCGGATCAGAGTGACGCCAGATTTGTGGGACAAATCTTCACGCTCGGAACGCTGCTCCCGCTCCTTACTGGCCAGTTCTGATCGAGAGAATGAAAAAGAGAAAGGTTAAAAAAAAAAAAAAAGAGTAAAATACAGCAGAGCCTGTTTATTTAGTAGCTGAAGCAGTAAGGCAGAGGACCACTAATTGGGAGGTCATGAAGGTCACCATCATGCTGGAACTATTGGGCCCTTGAGCAAGACTCTTAACCCTCAACTTCTCAGATGTATAATAAATAAATGAGATGAATGTAAGTCACTCTGAATAAGGGCATGTGCTAAATTCACTAAATTTAAATGCAGGGATGCTATGAACATGTGGTGAGAATTTAATCCCCATATTGTACACATCTGTATTCAGACCTCAGACAACACTAGACGTGGAGGTTAATAAACACAAGGCTTTAAATGCACACGCCATGGAAATCTTCTTGAGGCCAATATAAAGTATATACGCATACAGTGGAGACCAAAAGTATTAAGACACCATCTGCCATGTATTATAGTTTTCCCTGTGCACAAAACAGTTAATGTCACTAATTAGTTTTTGACTCTGTGCCCAGCCGGATCCAGCAGATTTGGAAGATTAAAGGACATAAATCCTAAATATTGATAACTGTATATCAATTATATTGCATGAAATAAAATTTATTAAATTTATTTAATATTTACAAATAAAATGTTATTGTTTTATTTTAATTATTATGTTTATTGTCATTATTATTATTTTTTTTTAAAGAGAATTTCATTCTTCTCCCAATACTTTTGGCCATAATACGCTATGTTTGACACTCTTCATTATTTCATAATATTGCTCCTTTAAATAAACTGAAAAGTTAAATTAGACTCCAATTCCAAGTTGTTACATTCTAAATGTTCAAGAGAGGTGAATACTTATGCACAAATAGTGTACTTAATCAGATTAGTGGCAATTAATGAAAATATTTCAGAAATGTTTTTGTGTAATCGGTTACCGTTCTTAAATTATATGGACGTTCCTTGAGGACAATATCATTATTACTGAAATTGATAAATTAATTATTAACAATTATTATTTTTCAGTGCAAGTACGAAATTTTATTTATCCCATTAACAACAATTCAAAATTCTGACAATGGGCCTCCGAGTGGCGCAGTGGTAAAGTGCTCGCCCTATCATCTGGAGATCGCTGGTTCGGTTCGCGGGTGATGCTGTAACCTCTCGCAGCCGGAGGTCTAGAGAGAGCTGATTGGCCGAGCTCTGTCAGAGGGGAGGGATAAGAGGTACTTCGCGCTCCCACATTAATCGCGGCTCTACAGCCAATCAGGGGCGTCTGTGAGCTCGCGCACGCGGAAGGAGCGGCTAGCGCTTTCCTCCGATTGTGTTACTCCGCCCCTAATGGTGCGTGAGCAAGCAATTCGAAAAGATGCGGTCGGCTGACGTCACGCGGTTCGGAGGAAACACGTGATAGTCTTCGGCCCTCCCGGCTGAGTGGTAGTAGTAGCCTTAATGTGGGAGCCCCCTAGTGACGGGGAGGAATTGGACACGACTAAATTAGGGGAGAAAAATCAGGAAAAAACCTCCCCCCAAAAAAATAAATAAAAAATTCTGACAAAGACTCCAGCCTTATATGAGGTATGTTAATGTACGTACACAGAAATTTGTAACATCTACACCGTAAACGTTGCTATACCGTAAACACACACCTTGAACAGACAGCTCCTTCCAGCGCTCCTTGTTGCTCTGGATGATCTCGGAGAGTAGGTGTCGGACATGTTTAAGGTCGAGCCCGGCAAGGGAATAATCAATGGGTACCGAGTCCCGCTCGCTGTGTCTCTGTACCGACTCGACCACGGCAGCCGAACCTCGTCCTGATAAACTAAAATAACAATCACATTACATCACATCACACCACATTGCATCCCATCCAATCATACCATATTATATCACATCACACCACGTCACATCAAATCACATCGCATTACATCACGTCACATCACGTCACACCACGTCACGCCACGTCACGTCACGTCACGTCACATCACGTCACGCCACATCACGTCACACCACGTCACATCACGTCACGTCACGTCACGTCACATCACGTCACGTCACATCACGTCACGCCACATCACGTCACACCACGTCACATCACGTCACATCAAATCACATCGCGTCACATCACGTCACATCACGTCACATCAAATCACATCGCATTACATCACATCACACCACGTCACGTCACACCACGTCACACCACGTCACATCACGTCACATCACGTCACACCACATCACATAACATCACATAACGCCACATCAAACCACACCACATTACATCACATCACATCAAATTACACCACGTCAAATCACACCACATCACGTCACTGAAGCACTCTGGTTGAACACACATCAAAAATCAACAGTCTTATGAGCCATGAGAAATATGTAGGAATAAATCTTTGTCAGTTTATCATGTACTATCATGTAACACAATTTTAAAAGGATTTGTTTGTTTGCAATTTTTTTTTTTGTCCTTGTTGCTTTCTTTCTTTTCTCATTTCCTGTCTCCATATCCTCTCATGTCCCTTACTGTCACCTGAGCCAGGCACAGCTTTAGATATCACACCACGTGGCATTAGAGGACTGTTGAAAGAGTAGAGAGGTGTTACCTCGCCCTGCGGACGCCGCCTGACTTTAAAGCTTCCTCTATGAGAGGAGAGATGATCTTCTCTGTGGTGTCCACAAGCACAGAGAACGTGGGCTCCACGATGAAGTCAATGAAGCCTGAGGGACACGAGACACGATGAGTAAATAATTCCAGGGGGAAAAAAAAAAACAGTCTATGAACGCAGTAGTCATGATTTTGAAAAAAACATTATAAACATGCATTATTATTATCATTATTATTAATAATATTATTGTTATTGTCATTGTTGTGAGGAGCAGAACAGCCACATGGTGGCGACATTGAGCTTTTAATGAGAGTAGA
>JAQMYI010000036.1:27891099-27907263 GCA_030014275.1 Clariallabes melas | reverse complement strand
CAGGGGATTATATAGAGAAATAAAGGGAGTTTTTACTCTCATAACTGTGTTCTGTTATTCTGCACAATCAAAAGTCCTGGTTTGTTATGGACGTCCCTCGTATATGCAATTGTTGTGTTTTATAAAATAGTGCTGTGTCTAGAAAAGAGCTGTGCCTTTTTTTCTACTGTACATATGCTTTCTGTTACTTTCAGTAGTGAGTTGAAGGGCAAATGTTAGCCTTCATGCCAAAGGAAGATCACACGCAAATGGTATAGAAAATATGAAATATGAAATATAAAAGATATAATTCCATGCTTTTGCTGATCTTATGGTCCTGCAGCTAAGAACTGTATTTTTTTTTAAAGATGCAACGAAAGATGCAGCTGCTGTTCTCACACACACTTGGACGTTTTCCACTTAAAAAAATATAAACAGCAATCTGAGGTCAGATAATAAGTCCTTGACATTTATCGCCCATTTAGGTATGAAGCAGGGAGAGAGAGAAGGAGAGAGTAAGTGTGAGAGTGAGAGAGAATGGATGTTAATCAGCATAGATGCTCCAAATAAAGGTTAAAACCTATTGTTTTTTTTTAGGTTGTATTTGGAACATTGTGTTTGGTTCATTCATTCAATGTTATCTCAATGTCATTTTATCAAAGGATGCTGGACGTCATCGCAATATCGTTACAACAGTCATCCAATATTAGGGTTCCTGCTGGAGTTTACATACTGTTAGACCCTCCAGAGGTCCCACAGAAGGAGGTCCAGATGAGGAACGCTTAAAGGTTTTTAGATTTTATCACATGGCAACAAGACATAAGGAGAAAGGAGTCAGATGAAGCAGGAAGGAAACAAGAAATAATTATATTAAAGCACAAAATCAGTACAAAAAATACTTCCCAACCCTCTAAGTGCGAAACGTAATGTTAACAAGTAACATAACGATCTAAACTGTTTATTATGAGAATATTTTAAAACAAATATGAGACCATTATATTAGCTCGGATAAAATAGGAGGATTGCGGCCGGCGTAAAATCTGTGCCAAGTTGTGTGTGGATCGGATGGTCCGCTGTAGCGACTCCTCAACGGGAGCAGCCGAAAGACTAACTTAAAATTAGCATTAGTAAGATTTTGAGTAAAAATCTAAAAAAAATCTGATTAATCATTTGAAGGGACATTATTTTTGGCTGTGTCAAAAATTATACAACAAAAACAATATACAGGATGGGTGAAAAGTAACTAGGCGTTATAAATTGGTCCATATTTCTAATTTCTAACAAATTTATTGAAACCAATTGTGCATGTACTTTATTACACAGGAAAATGAAAGCAAAAAATCTTTAAATTTCAACGTAAGCACCGGCCACTTCTTCTTCCTGCGGTCATCAGCTTTGCATGACAATTTTTAAAATTGTCTCCGGATGTAGAGTAGAGTTGCATTCAGCCCTTTCACTGTACGACACCATTTCTGCACAAGAACGATGGAATTCCACACTTCATAAAGTGCTGCGATCTTAGCTCGCTCTTGAACAGTTAAGCGATCGGCCATCTTTGTTTTTACATTGCAGGTGCTGCCTCTCGTGGCCATTGCCTGTATTATTGACGCGGGAAATACGAAATCCTATTTAATATTGTCTATTTAGAGACTGTTTTCATCATGAGTCCAATGATAATCCAAGTTGTATAGCTGTTAAATACTGCTTAGTGAGACATAGATTTTAGGTCCGAAGATCTTCCTGAAGAAACGGCGGAAAACCAAACGCTTGCTGTGGGTCTGCAACCTTTCAGAAGGAAAATCTACAGAAGAACCTCTCGAGACGAGCAACAGCATAATCACAAACTGTTTCTCTTAACAATCAGGCTTAATACAGAGATTGGGTTTCTGTAACACGAGCACTGTGGATAAAAACACTGCGTTGTTTTCTTTGTTTAAAAGGAGCCAAAACCTGACCAAGACTCTATGATCGCAGGGATGATGATTTATGAGCGGGCTTTCTGTGGCGAGGCATGTGCGAGAGACTATTCTTTGTGGGAA
Organism: Clariallabes melas; assembly: GCA_030014275.1. Lineage (NCBI taxonomy): Eukaryota > Metazoa > Chordata > Actinopteri > Siluriformes > Clariidae > Clariallabes > Clariallabes melas. Next base: position 27,905,245 of record JAQMYI010000036.1, on the reverse strand, counting down.
TGATAACGCTAGGTTATGTCAGCATCCGAGATTTTTTTCAAGACCTAAACTTGGCTGGCCTTCATTGGCCGAGTGAAGCGAAGGGCTACGGGATTTTCCCTCCGACAGCAGTGTTGACTTTCTTGACAGATTTGCTGATTATGGTGGTCAAGCGGGAAGCAATAGAGGAAAATATGACACGGTTGGGATTTAATATGTCACATAATGGATAAACACCTCGATGGACTGCCATTTTTTACACTTAAAGAAAAAGCAGCTACTCGAAAAACGATATTTTATATTCTTCAAAACAGGAGTGAAACAGGAACATCGTGAATACGTAAGGAAAAACCTGACCGAGCATATTGTTACTCCCTGAAGGTAATCTTCAAATAACAGCATGTTATGGAGCATTTTATTTCTCTTACACTACAGTAATTTGCCAATTTTAATGATTTATGTGATATTAAAGAATGGTATTTTTAATCAATTTGTAGCTACGTTTAATATTGTGGGACATCCATACCACAAGTTAGTTTTTGCTTTCATGTCCTCTACAGTACCTACAAACATTCGAGTTACGCTTTCGAAGATGCACGGAAGTTATGTCACATGTCTGGCGTACATTGTCACATGTGTGCAGCAAGCAAAGTCGATGAACAGGTACTACGAGGTGAAAAGATGGCAGACATTGCTCGTAATTTTAACATGAATCGCTCAACAAGGACAAAATCGTGGAACATGTTATTTTTATACTGTGTATAGCCAATTGTCTTAGTATACTAGTATCTAGACAATGTATGTTGGACTTATGAATAAATTGGACTTATGAACGAGCTCTGAGAATGGAACTTGTTCGTATGTAGGGGACTTGGGTGAAATCAGGGATACATTGGGAAAATATGATTCCAGTAAAAATAGTAAAAGTTTTTAATTTTTTTTAATAATACTTCAAATAAAAAATGTAAAGCCTTAAACCCAGCAGGAATTTTTGGTTTTCAAAACATTACAGTAAAGTTAATTTGGCAATGTTATGGACATTAGGACAACACTGATATGAGGTTGTGTTTGAAAGTTGGAAATTTTTATTATGAAATGATGTCGGAACAAAGTTGACTACATGATGATTGCAACACTGCCCCTAAGACAGTGTTGCAAAAGCAACTTTAAACCAATATTACCATCAAATTGATGAACTGAATGAGATTCAAACTCCGATCGCTGCGGTGAGAGAGAGCTGAGTGCTTATCGTTGGACCACTAGGGAACATACTGGTAATAAAGTTCATGCGTGTAAACAACATTGAGCACCACGAAGAAGTACTGGACAACAGCAGTGTACCAAAATATTACCTTGGAAAGCAGCCAAAGGGGTTTAAAAATAAAACACTCCGCTCTGTTCTGTGGACACGGACGTGATACAGATGAAACAGAGAGGTAACATTACGACACTAAGAGATGCATGACATGAGATACTCACGCTGTGTGTGGGAAGCCATTGTGTCTGTCCCAAAAGTCTAAACCCTGTTAGAAACTTAATGTAAGGGACCATGGATGTGTTGTGCAGTTGGATGTTAATCGACTCTAAATTCAGGCATTTCCTTGTTTCGAGGTTGTGTTCATAGGTCGCTTAGTCAACACTACCTCAAAGTCATTTTAACTTTCAAAATTAACGTTGTCCTGATGGTAGACGTCATTATAAATGTATTACAATGGTCATGCAATGTACTGTAAACGTTCTGTATGGGAAGTCACTGAAAAAAACATGTTAATATCTCTCTCTTTCTCTCCACAAGACCTCTTGGCTGTGCTGTGGTGTCTGGCACCAGGACGCTAGTGGCGGATCCTTTGGGTGCTGTCGGTTGTAGGTTGGGAACTTCATGGATCGGACTTGTTTGTCCAGCGTATTCCATGGCTGCTCGTTCGGATTGGGATTGGGGGAGTTTAAAGGCTAGGTCAGCAACTTGTGGCTCTTTCCCTGGTAGGCCCGGTGCACTACGTGCTGTGGTTTTCTGGTGCCTTTCTATCATGACATTCTAGCATTTACTTCTTTCGATGATTTGTGCTTCATTGGATTTTCTGTGGGATCAGACCGGACAGGTTGGCCTTTGGCCCCCGTGGGTATGGTCGAGCCTTGGGTGCCCATGATCAGTGTATTTCATTGGGTTGTGTCAAAAAAATAGACATTTAATCTTGTAAAAACTGTCTGTAGATAAACAAGATTTGATATTTGATTTAAATAAGGCAGCAGTGCCAGCAGTGCTGGTCTTGGTTTGGTTGCTGTCTTTAGCCATGTCCACTTCTGCCATTTCAAACACAGGGTACATGATTGAACATGTCAGTGAGGGAAGGCAAGTAATGTTGCAACAGCAATTCGGTATAATAGACTGCAGGTGGTGGTATGGACGCTACTGTATCAGTTTTTAAAAGTAACCGTAATGAGTAATGAATGCTTTCAGTAGAAATATATTGCAGTAGAAAGTATGGGACAAGTATCCCAAACCATGTCCTGATAGAAAACTTCAACAATTTAAAATTTTAAAAATCTTTTTATGCACCATATCAAAGATACACGTCCCAATGTACAAATGTCTACAGAAACAAATCTCTGAACATGCTGTGATTTGTCTTGGAGCCAGGATTACTGTAAGAGCTCCTGTTAGACTGTAGACACTTTTATTCTATTAATCTTCTCTGGCAACTGTATTAACAGATGAATTCAGAACAGGTGAGGCCTCAGAAGTGCATCTGGCTCGTTGTCAAGACTGCAGCACGCCCTGGATATAAGCAAAAGCAAAGCCTTCTGATTTCAAATCTTCAAGATGTTGGGTTTGTCTTTTGGGCCATATGGAAGTTGCGTGACATGTGAAGACCCCTCCTAAAGCTGTGCACAGCTGTTTTTTGTTACCAATGTGCTTCATGCGTGTGAGTCTCGTAACTGGAATCTGCGACTACAACAATCTGTATTCATAACCACATCGGCAGTTCGTACAGGGGAAAAAAAAAACGTTTCTTTCAGCTAAAGCTCATCAACGTCATCTCATCCCATTCTCCAAATTAAAGAACCTCATAGCAGGGTATGAAAATGTAATTTAAATGACGTGCTTTGTGGCTTTCATAACCAGAGTGATCAAGATCTCAGTTCAGAAAAATGTGCAATGGAGCGTTGTTTTCCCTCGACATCATGGTTTTGTAGTTTTTCACAGAATCGGTCATAACCTCAATATGGTTAGCTTAGTCGATCCAAGTATAGTGGACAGTTAGCCTTCAGGTAAATTGGAGCTTTGAGCAAAACTGTTACAGAAAAAGCACCATGAGTATGAAACACTGTAAATAAAATGTATTTATTTATTATTGGCCATCACGCTAAGCCACATTCCCAGTACGTCCACAAAAATTGGGTGACCGCAGTAAGAACGCAGTAGAAACCAGTAAGAACGTAGTATTGTCTCCCTTGGCATGGAGTTGCTGTGCTTTTTTTGTTTTAAAAAAGCCTGGTGGTCGAAGAACTTAATAAGGGCATTGTAACAATGGCATTGACCAGTTAAGGGTGTAATCTGTCTAAGGGATATACAACAAGCATGTCGCAGATGGGAAACACTGGATAGTGTTCTCCCTATTTTGTCACTGGAATGTCTCACAATGACCCCTGTAGGTTTGTGCTACTGTAATGGAAGGTCCATGCCACGTTGTAGAAGACCACATTGAGTTCATATTATGTTCTTCTGGTGCTCACCATGATTAAGGCACACATCAAGCAAGTTATCAGCACATCTACAGTATGTCACGTGCAGAAAATTTAGTATAAATACTGGATCAAATTTCTAACTCCATCACTTTGTGATAAAAAGCATTGCTCATGCCATGGTATTTACGCCAACCCAGTGGACGCATGGACAATATACTGTAGGAAGCAGGTGGTAAGTGCCACGTAAGAGTGGTACAATCTGATCGGACTAATAACAGTAATAATGCCGTTCAATCTCATTGGCGAGCATGTGATCATGTGATCATAACTGATAGACGTTAGGCATATGTACTTGCCTAAATGTAAATGTAAATGTAAATACACAGGCGCTATTTAAATTAGAAATTATCCTGTCCCTGCTTGAATAACATCAAGACAGAAAATTTTCCCAGGACAACAAGCTATGATTGTAATGCACGCTTCATGTCCCAAATGCTGGCCTCGCAGGAACTCCTTTAATGGCCCAAACATGTGGGAATGGCTTGGAGCGAGGTCAGGACTGTACGGAGAATGTGACAATAACGCCCTGACAAGTTCCTGTAATGTGCAAGTGGTGTTGATGAATAATTCTGTGTACAGTTCCAACAGACAGATGCATCTCTTCTGCAGGTTGGCGACAAGTTATCAACCAAATTTCAAGAACCAGTTGGCTTACTTGGTGAATGTTCACGGGAAAGACCGCAGTCAGAATGCACAAATTTCTGGGGTCAGGGGTAGCTCAGAGGTTAAGACATTGGCCTACGGTTCAGAAAGTCCCAGGTTCAAAGCCTACGACCACCAAGTTCCCACTTGAGCAAGGCCATTAACCCTCAACTGCTTAGGTGTATAATGAGACAAAAATATAAGCTACACTGGATAAGGGCATCTGCCAAATGTCTAAATGTACTCCAAGCCACCACAGCCTACTTTACAACGTTTGCACCATTTAAATGTTTTACTTATGGTTAACAGACTCACCATTTACAAGTCTGTAGATGTCAATCAGTTTTACGCCTTAATTCAAGAGGAATTTAATCACATGTCCCGGTTTGACTTGAATGCCCCTCATATTATGTTTATTAAAAATAAAAATGATTCAACCCGAACTTACATCAAACACAATATGCAGTCACGCCTTCCATTTCTCCGACCTTTTGTGCTGACTTCACACTTCTCCCTCCATACACAGTATATATAAAATGCAAAGAAACTGCACTCATGTTAAACTGTATCTTTAGACCAGTTTAGTAAAGTTTTCTGTGCAGTCTAACCGAACCTAGAAACAGATGCAAAAAAAGAGGATGTAGAATTTATTATTATCGCAGGTGGTGGTGAAAAAACCCACAAGTATTTGATGTCTGCCCGTAGCGCATGTACTGTGGCTGAAATTCTATACAGCACTGCTCTCGCTCTAGACCACTCAATACTCCTCACAACTCCTTCATGGTTCAAAATCTTGAAGTGGGGCTGAAGGGGCCATGCTTGGTGAGCAAATCTGACAGGGTAGGACAGACAAAGCCCAATCCTAATGACCACCATGAAAGGTATAAAAACGGCTGTGTGTAACCTGCCTCAATTCAGGTTAGTGCAACCCAACCACACCAGATCAGGGGATCCAGCCAGGCTTAGTGGGTGGTGTCCACAAGAATGCGTCTGGCGACCACCCACATATGACATGGAGCTATCTTGATTAAAGGATCAAGGTCGGGGTTCAGGTGTGTTGACAGCTGTAGATGAAAACTTGCTTTGGGAATATGGAACATCACTTGAGTTTGAGATTGAATTAATTTGTGGGACAGAACGTTGTGGACCATGGGGGCATTCATGACTTTCTCATGACATTGCTAAGATTTCTCATGAAGGAAGGTGTAAAACTGATTGACATTTACAGAAGCCTTTAAACAAAGTATGGGTTCTTAGCTGCAGTAAAACATTTGAATGGTGAAAAGGAGGAGGCCATACTGTACATCTGTAATTGACGATCCCGAGTGAGGTGGCTCGAAGACCATTGTGGCCATTCCTGTGAGCATTCAGTGAGTGGAGCGTCTGATTCTTGAAATTTGATGAATAACTTACACCAACTTTCATTCAACCAATGATTGACCAACACCACTTGCCCCATACGGTCCTGACCTTGTTCTAAGCCATTTCCACATGTTTGGGAGTTCCTGGGTGGCCAGAGTTTTAGATATGAAGCAGGCAGTCCGATTGTGGCTTCAGCATTCTGAGAAAACAATCTACCCTTGTACTAATAAAACACTGGGATTAGTGCATTAGTGTAGGAGGGGATGGTGTAGAGAAATAAAGGGGGTTTTAACTCTCATAACTTCGCTCTGTTATTCTGCACAATAAAAAGTCCTGGTTTACCTTGAACACCCCTCATAGATATAGTTGGCCTTAAAAGAATAACTTTTATATAAAAGTGTTTCTTAAAAAAAAACACAAGAATAGCTCCTACAAAATCAAGAGTGGCCAGTTGAGGTGGTTTAGGTACTTTAGGTAAACGGACATCACATTGTTGGCTCGTTGTAGAGCTGCATCAGGAATATCAAAATAGATAGAAACAACAGGCAAGATCCAAAACTTGCTGGAGAAATTATATCCTACTGTTGGCTTCAGAATATCTGGGGGAGCCAAAATCTGTGGCTGGGGATAAAGAAACCTGGACCGACCTACTCAGCTTGTTGTCACTAAAACCGCAACCAGAATAGTTGGAAGAACAATGAATGAATGGATTGAATGAATGCATACACTGAACATTAGGAAAAAATACTTTCCACCCTGACTTGCCAACCAGCTTACATTCCACTGGTGTTACCGAGTGGCCTTCCGAGCTTTAGATAATAAAGTGATGAAAGCGCAGTGCCATCCTGAAATTGGTACTAAATTGGAATCAGTCATCCTGGTGAAGATAACACAAACTCACATCCCAAAGATAGATTAAAATGAATAACAAACATTACAACAACCATTTAAATTTGAACAAAGTACACCATGAAATCCATTTATCCATTTTGCATACCGTTTACAATATAAACAGTGGCAGGGGGCCTTGAGCTTATTCCAGGGGACTAGGGACACCCTGGATGGCAGAACACACTCACACACATATTCACTCGTTAAATCATACACTACGGACATTTTGGAAACATTATTCAGCCTACAATGCGTGTTATTGGACTGTGGGAGGAAGACAGTGTACGAGGAGAAAACCCGCCAGGAACAAGGAGAACACGCAAACTGCATGCAGACCAGAGGCAAGATTCGAACACCAACACTGGAGCTGCAAGGCATCTGTGCTAATCGCTAAGCCATTGTGCTGCCGGACCATGAAATGTAACATGACATTTCTATCCAGTGAAGGTAGAAAGCCTGTGAAATTCTGCTCAATAAGGATGCTTAAAGGAGATAATGGTGAGACTAATATAGATTAAAAGTACTTCAAAAGCAAGCTGTCCAGAACCTGGTGAGATTTCCACACTCTGTTGGAAATATATTAAAAATTTTACTTTGAATCTGAGGTCAGAATGAAACAGATTTATGAAAATCTTTGCACGTAATCACTGCCATTTAAAGGTCTTGAGGTCCCCCATAAAGCTGTTCCTTACATTTCCATAAAGATCCATGAGGTCAGTCCCAGAGCATCGTGAGAGAGTGAGGCATGAGAGAGAGAGAGTTAAAGCTGATTCATGACTCACTCAGTTCATCTGAGCATCATAGTAACCCATAGGCCACTTATCAAAATCAAAGCCAAAGATTAATTGCAGATGTCATCATGCACCGCCCAATGGGATTTTAAGTGCAGCCCAGGGCGGGATGTCATTATTTATAAACAAACCATGAAGAAGAGAGCTTTATTTCCTTTTAAGAGTCAAGAGATCTGCATGTAAGTAACTGGTGTGTATCAAGAGCACTGATGAGTAAGAGCTCGACTTTTTTTTTTTTTAGCAAATTAAGAAAAATAAAAGAAAACCAATATAGAGGGTTTCTGACTCAAACACACACACACACACACACACACCGCACCATCACACACTCGTGCTTAGCACAGTAATACTGACCAGATGGAACTCGTTTTCACTTCATTTTTCATTCTGTTAACTCTCCGCAGACACATTGAGAGCGAGGCTGGCGTTTTTAATGATGCCCGAGTTAGCAATGAACACTGTTTTAAAACAAAAATAAATGTATAAAATGTGATTTGTTTAAAGGACCCATATTTCACTATTTCATTAACAAGTTTAACAAATGGTTCCGAAAAAGACAAGTGTCCTGCATGTTTTAGTGCTTTCCCTGCTCTACCACACCCATTTAAACTATATAAAATGCTGTTAATTAGATAATTAGTTAATTAGATAATCAGGTGTGCTGAGAGCTGAGAAAACTCTAAAATGTTCCTCCAGGATTAGGGTTGAGAACCACTGCCTTTTAATACCTCAAACTCAATTTGTTTCATTCCTCTTCTACACGCACTGTAAATGTCTATGCAGACCTAAGCAACAAGTGTGTGGCAGTTCTTCTTATATGAGGTCACATTAAGCAGAAAATTTAATTTAAGCCCAGACCAACACAAAAATGGAAAACGAATGCTGGATATGTTTTCGAGGATTTTTTTTTTTTTTTTTACCAATTTGCCCCATAATTTGGTGTACCCAATTCCCACCTGATATTCCCACCCGTTATTACATAGGTCACTCTCCCATCATGGTATCACTCTCCCATCATGGCAGGGAGGACGAAGACTATCACATGCTTCCTCAGAACCATGTGACACTGGCCAACCACATCTTTTCGAACTGCTCGCTCACGTGGCGTAACACACTCGGAGGATAGTGCTATCCGTTCCTTCCGCTTTCATGATCTCACAGACACCCATGATTGGCTAGAGCTGAGACTGATGTGAGAGCACTAGAGTGCCTCTTATCCCTTCCCTCTGAAAGACCTCGGCCAATCAGCTCTTTTTAAGCTCCGGGCTACAGCATCCCCGGGGATTTGAACTTGCTATCTCCAGATGATAGGGTGAGCTTGTGACCGCTGCACAATTCAGGGGCCTAAATACCTAAAAAGTGAATTTTACACTTTAAAATTAAAATAAAAATCAAGTTAATTTATCAATCTCAGTGAAGAAGGTGTGGCCTTTATCAATCTAAATTAAAGAGGTGTGGCTTTTATCAATATCAATTAAAAAGAGGTGTGGCTTTTATCAATCTTAGTGAAGTAGGTGTGGCCTTTATCAATTTCAAGTGAAGGAGGCGTGGCCTTTATCAATCTCATTAAAGAAGGTGTGGTTTTTATCAGTCTCAGTAATGATGTGCCTTCATCAATCTTAATTAAATATGCGTGGCCTTTCTCGAACTCAATTAAAAAGGTGTGGCCTTTATCAATCTCAATTAAAGAGGTGTGGCCTTTATCAATCTCAATTAAAGAGGTGTGGCCTTTATCAATCTCAGTGAAGGAGGTGTGGCCTCTGTACCTGTCAGTCCCAGTGAAAGAGGTGTGGCCTCTCTACCTGTCAATCTTAGTGGAAAAAGGCATGGTGTCTCATTCGTCATAGCTTTAATGTAAACTAAAATGAATCTGCAAAATAATCAAACATAACGTAACACATGTATTAAATTAATCTTTTCATGCACTTGAATAATGATCTGGAATGTTGCTTTGGAAAACTCGAATGCCATAACAATTAAAAGTGAAAGACGGCCAGCAGACAGTGAAAGTGCAATGCAATGCATAGAGGAGTACCTGCTGCACAGCTGCTACTCCTTTCCACACTTTTCCGTTTTACATGCGAAGAAGCCATTAGTGGCCTTTTCGAAATAATGAGGCTCTGAAAATGAACCGGAACCATGTAACCTGCCTCTAATGACCGTATAACCACAACACACTGGGTCGTTTAGCAAACGCTGCTCTGAGCCGACTCACAAACTTTAAAGTGTCCCTAAAGTACACGCGTTTTCGTGTGTGTGCGTGTGTTTCATACTAAAATGCAAACAACTTTAATATAGGTGAGTCAAGTGCATTATTTTCATTTGTGCTAGACATGCTGACACAAAACATAGTTGTGTTTTTTTTGCAATGCTCTAAGAACACGGGCCGAAAGAACACAAGAAAGACAACTTAAGAGAAAGTTTGTGTTACTTGTTACATATACAAGATTAGAACAAGATTAAAAACTCCAAGAGACGCACAGGAGCAACGCAAGTTGAACTACTTTAAGTTTCCATCTGACACACAAACAAGCCGCACGCATACAGTACTCATCTACCTGTACCGTTCCAGCGCAACCAGTTCTGTGGTTTCGTCCCATTTCCCATCCCTTCTTACCTGAAGATGGGTCTGTGCAGAAGCTGCCTCTTAATGGTCACATATTGGTCCATTGACGAGTGTGTGAGTGTGTGAATGTGTTCAAAGCGAGCTTGCTGCTCTGACTCTCTGAATCTCAGCTCACATTGCATTGTGTGCTCGCTCTGGCCCAGCCTCTCGCTCCGTCTGACAGAGAGGCCATATCACGGAGAGCGTTCCTCAACACAGAGAGGGGGGCGTTTTACGCTCAGTTATACACACACATGCACACACACGCACGCACGCACGCACACAGCGGGCTCGGACAGACTTCCAGCTGCGACTTGGTTTAAAGTGTGAACTTTTCCTGGGGTTGTGGGAAATTTGGTGCTGTTCTTATTCTGCCTCATCCTTGTGGCTAAGGGGCTTGCTTAAATTTAATCCCTAAACACGGACACAAGTTACTATTACTCCTTAAACTAAAGTCTTGTTTTTGATTTAGGCCTTGCTTTGAGAGTTTTTTCGGTTTGGGGGAATGTAATGCTCATAGATGAAGCTTATACCTGATGGTTTTAAAGCTTAAACTGAGGTCTTAAGTTAGTTTTAGTCTAACCTGAGAGCAAAACTTACAGATTTAAACTGCTAATTTAGATTGCTTTGGGACTTAAACTAAGAGGTAAGTTCATTTTTTACCCTCAAATTCAAATTTTAACCATAATGTTAGTTTTTGAATTTATACTGAGCTTTTGTTGCTCACTCATTCATCGTCTATACTGCTTTATCCTGTATTCAGGGTCACAGGGGGGCCCGGAGTGTATTCCAGCAGACTTACGGCACAGGGCGGGGTACACCATGGAGAGGGTGCCAATCCATCGCAGGGCACACACACACACTCAGGCGATTTGGGAACGCCAATTAGCCTAATCTGCATGTCCTACTGTGGGAGAAAACCGGAGTACCCGGAGGAAACCCACCAAACACGGGGAGAACATGCAAACTCCATGCACGCAAAGACAGGAATCGAGCCTGGCTGGGAATCAAACCCAGACCCTGGAGGTGCAAGGTGACAGTGCTAACCACTACACCACCGCACCGCCTCACTTTTGTTGCTTTTAAAGTTTATAACAAGAGCTTTAAACTATATGTGGATAACCACATCTTAAGGGTTATAAAGTGATGTCAATATCTTCTTAAGGGGTTAACTAAGTTAAACTAAGCTTAGCTTCTTAGAGTCACATCTTCTTAAGGGGTATCGTGCAAGTGCATGGAGTTTGCCATGTAATTATGACCAAGCTGAAATGTCTTAGTATCCAAAGTAAGGAAATCATTCTAATTATGCCTTTTGTCTTCACACTATCAAGCCTGGTTTAGACAATGCTAGCAGAGAGAGGGCCACCAGAATGCTTGAGCTTTGTCCAGACAAATGAAGTTGCCAGAAATATCATTTCCAGGATATGGAACAGATTCTGAACAACTGGTTCCACTGTTGATTGCCCTACAGTAGGTCTGGAAGGCCAGGAGTGGCAACGCCAAGACAAGACAGACTTATTCGATGGCGTCAGTTGGGAAATCGTACAGAAAATCCTGCCTCTACTGCTGATGGTATTTCATATAAGTCGTCAGAATATTGAACGATGTTTCACAGCAGAGGGAGGAGGCCATATCGTGGGCGAATGTTGCCTTTCTGTCAATAGCATGTAAATTTTGCTGATGAACAGATTTTTGTATAAAATTAAATTTTCTTATTTCATTGACAGAAATAAATTTTGTAAGAAATTTAGATGTGCAAACTTCCCTTAAAAGCATATGTAATGTTTAAACCTTTATGTTGATTTATGTTTTAAATTTTAAAAATTATGGTGTTTATTATGGTTTAGGCTGTTTTCAGTATTAAAATTGAATTTTTTAATGTAGTTTCATTGTTTTAACTGATTATTTCAGGTTTTTTTTTTTTGCATTTAAGCTGAGGGTTTATGTTGTTTTAGTGTTTAGACAGACAGTTTCCGTTATTCTGGGTGTTTAAACTGATGGTTTTGGTTTTCTTTAGTTTTTTGAGTCAAGTTTAATTGAGTGCATTGGTTATTTTTAGCTTTTAAACTGAGACTTAAACTTGTTTTAGTGTTTAAATCACAGATTAGTGTTGTTTTAGTTTCTAAGCTGTGAATTTATATTAGTTTTTGTGATGCAACTATGGGCTGGGTTGTGTTTAATGTGTACTAAAGGTCAGATGTTCTGGATCAGTTCTTACAAGAACGGTTTTGTGTCAAGTGAATTTGCAAAACCCATTAAGCTCCATGATGAAACTGTCTCTCATGAAGATCTTCCCAGGAAAGTAAGACCAAAACTGACCTTCTGCTGCAGAGGAGAAGTTCATTTAGAGTCAGCAGCCTCAGAAATCACCAATTAACAACCAGCACCTCAGATTAGAGCCGTTATGAAGGATTTACAGAGCATGAGGAGCAGATATACATCTCAATATCAACTGTTCAAATGAGATTATGGTATAATTTGGACGCCTTCAGTATTGTTTTTACAATACTGAAGGCATTGTAATTTTTCTTTTTCACTTAAACTTAAGTTTAGGTAGATTTTATAATTTAAACTAGGTTGCATTTGTTGTTTAAACTTATGGTTTTGATTATTTTGTCATTAACTTGAGTGTTTATGCTGCTACTGTATTTGTGTTTAAACTAATGATTTGGGTGTTTTTAGTATTTAAATGTGGTGTTTCATTGTTTGTAGTGTTTAAGCTAAAGTAACTAGAATTTTGCGTTAAACATTTGGGTGACTTTTAGTGTTTAAATTATAGTTAAAATGTTTGTTACATGTAAATTGAAAGTTTTGGTTGTTTAATTTCTGGGTTTATGGTGGCTCAGTGTGTTAAGGCTCTGGGTTACTGATCAGAAATTCAGCAGTTTGACCCCCAGCTCTGCCAGGTTGCTGCTGTTGGGCCCTTGTGCCTGGCCCTTAACCCTGTCTACTCCAGGGGCACTGTAAAAAGTCCTGAAATGACAATGTGAAAAGATTGGGGTTGGTTTGGTCTTTAATTTAAGATTTTTTTTTCTTATTTATTAATTTTTTTTAATTAATTTTACTATAAAACATTTAAATGTTTATTAAATACTAGATGTGCCCACAATTTTGTTTTAAAAAATGCCATCTGTTGAATTTTGGAATTAAATAAAATTTGTATGTGTTAAAATTCCAAAAACCATCTTGATATGTTCTATTACTCATCTTGCCAGGCCACAGTTGTAAATAAGAAACCTGTTCTTAATCTGTCTTGCCTGGTTAAATAAAGGTAAATAATAAATAAATCTGACATCCCCCAAATTATTTTTCTGCAAATATGTTCAATGAACAGACACGCCAACTTTACAGTTTTGTTATAAGTGTTTACTATTACATTCCTATTCACTTTTTTGTGTTTACTTAAGAAAAGTTTTTAAATGGTCTTTTAACTTAAAATAAATGTGTGTATAAATTTTGGTCTTTAAAGTTAGATCTTAGATTCTTAAAATATGTTTTGAAGGTTTAAACTGGTGAATTTAGATAAATCGTTTTATATTTAATCTGATTGTTTAGCTTAGCATTGTTTTCATACTGATCCCTTACACTCACAGCTCTGTATTTAAAAATGTAAAAAAAAAAAAAAAAACTAAAGGTAGACACCTAGGCCACGTGAACAGCCCAATATTGTCCCTTTTTTTTGTTGAGTGAGGTTGAAATGTGTACACAAATGGGTGAAGATAGAAAAAGCAGGATGAAAAGAGCTGGCTGTGTGTCAGACAAACAGCCATTATTTCACAGCATGGCTTTGATTTGAAGTTTGGACAAAGTTATGCAAGGCAAGGCGGCTTCTTGAGTTTGGCAGAAGGAGGGAATTAGCATGACAAAGCTCGCTTCTTCGTGTCTTAATCAATAGAAGATTTTGTAGGTTTAAGAGACACATGTTTGTAGTTTGGCTGTAATCACCAGGCAAACTATGAATGAATGAACTTGAATGTTAAAGGAGAGTCATTTATGCTATCAGTAGGAACGCAGTTTAATAACAAGAAAATAGCAATATGGAATTTACTGTATGCATTCATTCATTCATTCATCTTCTATACCGCTTTATCCTCTATTCAGGGTCGCGGGGACCTGGAGCCTATCCCAG
>JAQMYI010000036.1:27870220-27882291 GCA_030014275.1 Clariallabes melas | reverse complement strand
TTGGGAACGCCAATTACCCTAATCTGCATGTTTTAGGACTGTGGGAGGAAACCGGAGTACCCAGTGTAAACCCACCAAGCTGAGAGAACATGCTACCTCCATGCAGACCTCGAATGCGGGAATCGAACCAGGACTGTTGAGGTGCAAGTGCTAACTACTAAGCCACCACGCCACCAATAGCGGTGAATGGGAATTCAAAATATTAGTAATTATGTATTATTAATCAACAGCTAATCAAATTTTACTCGAGTAATTAAAAAAAAGTAATCAAATTCACTCTCACTCTCCGTTTTTGGATTAGTGTTAATTTCTGTTACACACTAATTTGCCTTATCCGATTAGTCACTCATAGCTTCAACACAGATGTTGTGATTTGTTGTGCTAAAATGTCTAAATTAGGAGTGTTTAACTGCTCCTAATTCACATTGTTGTAGTCTGTGATGGAAATTCCAGCTTCATTTAACTCAACTCTTCAATAGGAGTCGACTTTTTCAGATTCCAAACCACTTACTAACATTTATTATTATTATTATTATTATTATTATTATTATTATTATTATCGTTATCATCTTACAATTTTTGGAGATTGATTGTATTTGGTCTCCTTGTAATTATTTGCCTACAATTGTTTTACAAAGAACATATTTATAAAAAAAATAAATAAAAGCAATGTATGAAGCACACTTAAATGACGTTATCAAAAGACAGCCGTTCAGCGGATCCAGCCTGTCATACTGCTTCATACACACACCTGAGACAAACACTCATCTCATCATTCACACAAACACACGGCTCAGATGCTGAAAAGAGGTTTCCATGGAAGCGTGTTGAATAAATTAAATTACACTGCAAGAGTGACAGCTTTGCCTACATCCACAAAATCATGCAGAAGAATAGCTCATAATGCGAACGGCTTCTCAACTGAAAAGCCGACTCGATCGTGAATGACGCATCACTAGAATCTTCAAATTCCTTCCTTTTTTTTTTTAACCTCACGAAATTATATCCTTCACTGCAAATCAAGAAATCAAGTCCCTTTTGTCCGGCTCTTAACCTGACGGATGACAGACTTGGCTGTACTCTTACTACTCTTTTGATTCTAACCAAATACCCACAATTTAATAGATGCCTTCTTCGATGCTTAGGTTCGAGATTAAATTCAACAAGAATAAATTGTTCTTGAAGCGATAAAACCTTTAAATTCTAATGAACAGCAACAAAAAAAAAGTCTTGTAGTTTTCTCTCTTTTTTTGCTTCTTCTTCTCCTTCTGGCGCACTGAAAGGCTGTCTGCTCTAGTCCTATGGACCAAATTATTGCCTTTCAAACCCAAATTAGTACCTTTACTTAAAAAGTGTCTTTGGCTGAGTAATGGACTTCCTGTGGCAAAGGACGCTCCTGCTAGCCATCAGGACAGGTTGGCTTTGTGACATTCACATTTTCTCTAAAGGATCTGTGGCCTGGCAGTCCTCTGCTTGACAGGACCGGCAGGGGACGCTTCATTTAGTGCCGCAGTTTCTGAATGATGTCACGGAAAAAAGACGGGTAGGAAAAATCAACTGCATCGCCTCTCAACCTCCACGGTTGTGTGAGGGGAAGCAGTGGGGAAAACGGTGGCGCATGGAAGAATGCTTTAATCTTTTCGCTGTGGCTCAACACACACACACACACACACACACACTTGTCCAGACCAGACTATGCTGAATAGATTAGCTCTAAACATGAACATAAGTCATACTGTGGCCGTCAAGAAATAAGTGTTCAAGAAGTATTCCGACCCAAGTACGTGACTAAGGATAAAAACTGGACTGCAGAATGCTGAGCATCCATTCCCTTTACCTTTTATTAATATATTTCATGCAATGCATTTCTTTAACTCTTCCTTAATGTACTCATGAAAGAAATAAGATCTCTTGTGCACTCGTAATGAAAAAAAAAAAAGTTTTCCCAAGGGATCTGAAGTTTATTACTTTGCCGATGGGATTTTACCTGGAACTTGTAATCAGGAAACATTCAGTTGTTAGGCTGCACCTTTAGCCAGCCTTAAGAGTTCCTCCCTGAGAGACTAACTAAAAAATATATATCTAGGGTACCATATTTAACAAGTCAGTGGTGCATAAATAGCAACAGCTGAGTAGCAGAAAAAAAGCATGCTCCTCTGCTTGCAGCATCAGAAATACTCAAAAAATTTTGTTATTGTTAAGGCTTTTTTCTTTTTTTTTCTTCTTTAAATTAATTTCTAAAGTATAAAGTAACACCAGGCTAAAAAGGATACAGAAAGTGGACAGAAACTGAAAAAAACATAGTTATAGCTTATATACTGTATACTATAAGCTACAGTGTACTTTAAGTGTTTTGTGCAATATGAGGAGCGGTCATAAAATTCGAATTGACGTATGAAAAAACAGGGAAATATTTGACCAAATTATGCCTCCGGAAATGGACACATTCTTGAACACTCCTTGTTTAAAAAAACTGTGGTATAGTTCCTCACAATGCCGCTAGAGGGTCCAAACCAAAAAATTTCAGATTTTCCAAGAACCTTCTTTATGACAACGCGCCAGCCCACAGTGAAACTTTCGGGCGACTTGGGGTACGAGATTCTGCCTCATCCCCCCTCCTACTCCCCCGATCTCGCACCAGTGACTTCTTCCTCGTCCATCACTGAAAGAAACCACTTTGTGTCAGGCGTTCGACGATGACGAGGTGATTATCGACGTGGAACTTTTCCTCAAGAGACAAAAAAAGGCTTCTTTAAAGACGACCTCCACCAGGTCATCCATCGTTTGGAGAAGTGTGTCACCTTAGATGGAGGATATGTAAAGAAGGACTAATCTCATACCCAACGTTCGTTTTCATTACTTCTTAGCAATAATAACAATTTCATGACTGCCCCTCGTACAGCTATCCCATGCTGTCATATACAGTAAGTTAATTGCCGCCTGGAGGCTTAGTGGTTATCACTGTGGCCTTGCACCTCCAGGGTCCAGGTCCAGGAGTTTGCACAGTCCAAAAATATGGAGATTAGACTAATTGCCGTTCGCAAATTGCCCGTAGTGTGTGAATGCATGTGAGTACCATGGTTGTAATATGGGAATAAATACAAGGGTTATCACCATTGGCCTCCACGGTCCCTAGATAGACTATGGAGGTTCCTAGATGGATGGATGGATGAATAGATATAAGCGTAGGTATGATGATGGCGGTATAAAAAGAGATCACATCCATAGCATTTCAATGATGTTATAAGCGGACTGGAGGCAAATTATGGCTCGTGACTTAATGCTCCTAAATATAGTGGAGAATAACAGTGGAGAGCTGTTTCAGGATAGCTAAAGCAGTTCTACATTAATGCTCAACATTTGTAGCCATTTAATGCAGCACCACCCAGTGGTCGAGTAGATATTCTACACCCAGTAGAATATTCTGATCCATAGTCAGGAACGTTATCCGTTGTGCCAGTGACCAGTCTACAGCAATATGAAATGAGATCATGTGCCACTTCACTTTCAGTAGGGGAGAGAATCCAAAAGTCGATGTCAGAACCAAAAGTAATGTCTCCATTGCTTTTTAGCACCTTGTTCTACTCTATCAATTTCCCTAAGAAATAAAAAAGGGTACGTTATGATTACTAGTCAGCAACTGACGATCATGGAATTCAGCTGATTCCAGTAGTTCAGACAAGAACTGATCCCAGATCAGCATTGGTATTCCACCAGGAAGTTGATACACACACAACCCTAAGCCTTCTCATAGAGTCCTCTGGCGATCCATGCTGCTATAGCAACCGTCACGAAGGAGACAGTCGCTGTGAAGTGGATAGCGTTGATATGCAGCACAAAAATAGACAGCTCTGTTTTCGCTCGCCGTGTACTTTCGCACAAGCTTTAAACTCGATTGTACTGATCAAGTTTGGGTTTTGATGATACACACATCATTGACAGTTATTTTCTGAAATTGCCTTCTTTTTAAAAAAATAACAATAAGAATAATAATTATAGGGTCGCTCAATGGTCGCTTTGCTTTAAACACTATTGAGCAACATGGTTGAAAGAAATAAAATATTCGGTTGTTAAAACAGCCTGGTACACTCAGGGAGTGAACGGTCATCGCATAGTGACACTTCCATTTTCTCGCATCGCTCCAAGGCTCTGATCTAATCAAAGGCAGAAGCAGACGGATCTATTTAGCCAGTAAACAGAAAATAAATGGTGACAGCAAACAAAGCAACAAAGGATGCCGTTTGGCTTTACACACAAGTTAATGTTGCCTAGTGTTTTGCTGCCTGTAGAGTCAGTCATGAATGTGGGTGGATAAAAAAAAAATCCAGTTGCTTCAAAGCAATACGAGTCCATTTGACATCTTTGGTCTTTAAAACATCAGTCTCCCTCCCGAACATAACATCTCATTCTATGGATATTTATATTACTGTTTATTTATCATCCATGTCCCTATATTCATAATGAACTTGCAGTTATAAAAGTAATAAAGTAAGATGTTCTATTATTACTAATAGTACACTGCAGCTCTGTAATGTAAAAGCCTCAACTGTGACATTACAATAAATTTACTGTACAAACTGGGACTTGTGATGAAACGTCTTACGAATGAAGGACTAAAATTGATTGACATTTACAGAAGACTTCCAGCACAGTACGGTGATGAGACGCTTAGCCACACTAAAACATGGGAATGGTGCAAAGGTTTTAAAAAAGAAGGTCGAGGGTGGCTCGGAGTGGAATGCCTGATCTTCGACAAATCGACAGTTAACTTGCCACCAACTTGCAGAAGATACGTATCTGTCTGTGTGAACTGTACACACAACCATTCCCCGACACCACTTGCACATTACAGGAACTCGGCTGGGAGTTATTGCTCATTCCATGTGATTTCCACATGTTTAAGCCATTAAAGGAGTTCCTGGGAGGCCAGCGTTTCAGATGTGAAGCAGGCAGTCCGATCGTGATTTTGGTTTGCTCAGAAAACTTTTTACTTTGATGGTATCCAAGCACCGTTGAAACGCTGGGATAAGTGTATTGGTGTAGCAGGGAATTATATAGTGAAATAAAAAAGAAAATATGTGACATATTAATATTCCATCATCATGGGATATAATAATAATAATAATAATAATAATAATTTTATTATTAATAACTCAGTTTTGTGCACCTTTGTGCACGGCGACTCGTCTCTCTCTCTCTCTCTCTCTCTCTCTCTCTCTCTCCTTGCGTTTCTAAATCCATCATGACTAGCTGTTGCAGTTGTGACTTGCTAACTGCTACCTTCCATTAGCAATTCATTTGTGCATTAGTAATTTTGGCTTGGATTTCCTATTAACTTGTGCCAATTATTGGACTGCCTGAAACAAACAGAAATCCATCGAGGAAGGCACACGCAGTTGCCAAGAGACAACAAATCCTTGGTAATCATCTGAATTCTCGACGGAGGGAGGTGCAATGGGACGTAGCCCCCCCCCAAAAAAAAAACCTTCTGAGAATACTCATGAGAAAGAGAATTAAATACACTTCTGCACACATGTAGCCTCCAGCTGGGGCACACTGTACCTCTCCTCCAGGGCATCACCTGGCTCCACCCTCTCTGTGCTCCTCTCATTTGTGCTTTGATATGAACTTTTTATTAGTGTGATACTCTCCACTAAGAATATGAATAAATGAGCATGGTACCAGTATTACTATCAATGCAACACTATTATGGACTCCTCAGGACTTTTATCCAGTGTTTATTGCATGAAGATTTTCATTTACAATGCTTTTGCTCTGCTTGCTAGTGTTTCTATCATACAGTCACACTTAAAAACACTCCATTCAGATCCCATGCATGCACCCTGTATCCCGAGCATTTTCTATGCTGTAAAGAACATGACTCAAAGCCACGCTTCATTTTCTAACCACTGTTTTTTGAGCTGACCTTGGGTTCACTGGATGCTGAATGGCGGCTACTCGCTCTCTGGAAAATGAATATCTCAGACTGTTATGGCATGTCGCTGAAAGTTAATGACTTTTTTAGGGCACGAAACAGAAAGTCATGAAGACACTAAAAGGCCGATGGATGAAAGTGACACATTTTGGGTTAGTAACCAAGGTGCAGTGGAGAGTAAAATGCCATTTCAGTTTGCTCACCTTTTCGAGACCTTTACAATTATTGTACTGTATGTATTTGTCATGTCACTCATGACCCAAAATCAAGGTCTTATAATAGACAAATCCCCTACTATACAGGACAGTATAATGATCTCAAATAGGAATTCGATCATCACTCTTGTGATAATCCTTTCATTTTCTGTGTGCACGCCAAGGGCATTTTAAAATGCCTTTTGACCTCACAGTCGTCCTGATTCCAGATGTTAATTACATAGTAATGTTTGGATCTAGGGTGTTTTTACTTTAAAATCTGATCGGAAGACATTTAACTCTGCTGGGGGATTCTCCTCTAGTACAGTAGAGTTAAATAAGGCACCATTCTACGTTTTTTTGCTATATACAGTAGAACTTCAGTAGTCAAAATTTTGGTGATGCAATGTTTTGTCAGTACAGGATGAACAACAGAAGGTTAACCGAGGCAGCAATGCTTAGTAACTACAGTACAAATTTTAGTCTTACTGAGATTTTTCATAGTACGTCTCGAACACTGTAAGGGCGGGGGGAACACACTGGTTAAGATGTTGGACTTCTGATCAGAAAGTGACAAGTTCCAATCCCAGCATCCCCTTAAGCAAGGCCCTTAAGCTTTAGCTACTTAGGTGTATAAGGAGATAAAAAGGGCAGTGGTAGCCCCATGGATAAGGTTGTTGGATTACTGATCTGAACGCCCAGGTTCAAACCCCTGCACCACCAAGTTGCCATTGTTGGGGGGGGTGATGGGCAAGGTTCAAACCCTAGCATCAGCAAGTTGCCCTTGTTGGGGGGGGTGATGGGCAAGGTTCAAACCCTAGCATCAGCAAGTTGCCCTTGTTGGGATGAGGTGAGATGAGCAGGGTTCAAACCCTGCACCACCAAATTGCCACTGTGGGGGTGAGATGAGATAGGCAGGGTTCAAACACTAGCACCTCCAAGTTGCCATTGTTGGGGTGAGATGAGATGGGCAGGGTTTAAACCCAAGCATCACCAAGTTGCCACTTTTGGGGTGAGATGATATAGGCAAGGTTCAAACCCTAGCACCTCCAAGTTGCCATTGTTGGGGTGAGATGAGATGAGCAGGGTTTAAACCCTTGTGCCACCCAGTTGCCACTGTTGGGCCCTTAAGCAAGGCACTTTACCCTCAACTGCTCAGAATTATTGTGATAAATGTAAATTGTTCTGAATAAGGGCATCTTTCAAATGCTGTAAACGTAGATAAAAGATAAAGGTGCTCTGGATAAGGGTGTCCACTAAATGGCATAAATTTAATTTACTAATTCTAAAGATAATTGTGTTTGTAATGACTTTTATTTCTATTGACACAACGGCTTTAAACTGTCTGTAAATCTTACTCACTTGAGCAGCGGGTGTTTGGCTTCATCCATAAAAAAGACACAAGTTTTGACACTTGAAGATATACAGGCTGGTCATAAGGAGGTCCTTGTGTGGTAACTTTATAACTAAATAACCGTTAATATTAGAGTAAAGTTGCATATTAGAATCAAATTAGATAGAACACATTCTACAACTTCAGTAGTTACTACTTTAAAGTTTATTGAATTACTAATCCTGAATTGCATTTGTTGGTGACATAAACAAACTGTGCTCACACTAATGTCCACCTTGCATTCACTCTTTGCCAAAATATAAATTCCAGTCCTTAACATCTTCCAACTAAGAACCCAGTGGAGATTTCCATGGAGAATTCCATAGATGACAAGTTTAACCAAACAAGTGTCCGACTACTTTGTAATTTGTGTTGTCTTTTTCATTACCGAAACAGAGCTTAGTCTATAAATCTCCTCATCCTACTGACTGGGATAGAGAGGTCAAGGCTTTGTTCAGTAAAGTGTACAGCTTATGGGGGCCTCTAGTGGATGCACTAACACTAAGAACCAAGCGTTACCGAACAGAAAGGAGGCTTTTTTTTTCTTTTTTGACACAACTGTCATGGGTGTTGACCCTGATGTTGTTATATATTAAAATGTTTTGACAGATTTGCAACCTTCGACTCATATGGGTTGTAATGGTCGGAGAGCTGTCAAGCTTCTTATTTTGGTGCTTCCTCCATTTATTATGAGAGACAAGTGTGCCTCATTAGCGGAGCGACTTTGGAGTGCATGGAGCTAAGCCCCTGTGTGAGAAACTGGAAATCTGGAATGCTGAGCAAAAGATGAATATTGACTATTATATAGCATTTACTTCCTGTTCAAATGAAACTCTACTACTTCATAAGGCTGATCTTTGAGGTCATTATATTACTTAGTCAGAATGACATGGTGCATTGGTGTGCAATCATCACAAAGTATATCATGATGTTCCACTGTCTATGCATTTCATTCAAACCCGAGGACTGCAATTTACAATACAGTACAAATTTCTGCCATAGTGATAAACCAAAATGGACCTCCAAGATACCTACAGATCCCAATGTACGTCCTGAATAACTTCTGTTCTGTACTGTACATAATAAATCTGTCTAAATATACTAGCAGGACTGTAGTTGTATTAGAGTGGTGAAATAAAAGTACAGAAGCTTCATTTTGGCATAAATCTAGACAATTTGTAGGAACTAGAGGTGGGAATGATGTCTAAACTAATACTGTAGTCACCATGGATCCAATTGAAGCACATGTTCATTGGCCTTACTTCTATTACTGCAGTGTGTATTGCCCTGGACTTTTTGGCATAGCCTTGCAATACTTTATGATTGTGTCTGCAATGTAATGTCTCTTACTTTGTAGTGATGTGTTTTAAACTGAGCTGCAGCAGACAGAACAGCGAGAAACCTTTTGTTATATTGTATTGTACTTTTAAAATGAGAATGAAGTTGACTTGATTTTATCTATAGGTTAAATTTCAATCACACTGTAGCAAGGAAAGGTTACCTTTGTCAATTGTGAGTTTAAATTACAAAAAACCAACTGGAGATTACAACCCTTACGTCTTTTTGGAAATCTATCCATCAGCCTTTCAGCCATACTTCTATCCATCCATTCAGCCATCAATCAATCAATCAATCAATCAATCAATCAATCAATCAATCAGACAATGTACCCTATCCATTGTCCATTCCTTCATCCATTCGTCAACCTTTCAATTAATCAATTAATTAATGCATCCATTCATCCATCAGGACAAACATCAATCAATTAATACTCCCATCCATCCACCCATCCATCATCAATCAATGAACCCATATATTACTGCACCTATCCATCCATCCATTAATTCAGCCATGCAATCCATGAACCCATCTATCAATGTAATCATCCATCTATCCATTAGTCCAAACAATCAATGAACATATCTATCCATCCATTCATAGACCCATCCATCCATCCATCCATCCATCCATCCATCCATCAATAAACCCATCAATAAACCCATCTGTATCTATCTATCTATCTATCTATCTATCTATCTATCTATCTATCTATCTATCTATCTATCAATACATCAATTCATGCATTTCTCATTCTTCCAGCTACACAATCATCTGTTGTGTTTGAGCAATATTTAAGAAACTATGACTGCAATTTATCCATTTACTTCCTGTTGTGTTTTGTTACTTTCGGTTTGTAAAAAAGTAAACAGATGCTTATCTATATTAACAATCATCAAATATGTGGTACCGTAAGGTTTCATGTATTGCTATAATACATGAAAATAATATTATTTTAATTGCTGGTTAAGCCCAGGTGTGCATAATAAATATGTTAAACAAACATATGATGTTTGTGAAGAGATACAATGTGAATAAAATTAAATATTATAAATGGATGACAAATAATTTTTACATTTTATTCATGGCTAAAATCTAAAATAGATTGTGAACTTCTGATAAAAGCTTCTGATGTCCAATAATTCTAATGTACTTTCATGTCTAGTTGCCAGTGAACTCGATACCAAATCTGTGTACATAATTAACTGACCTTAGTATATCTACTTTTATTTATGAGAAACTTCACCAATAGTTACTTTCTGTTATATAAAAACCTTATTCAATTCTAGGTAGTGTTCTTTTCTCTCTATTCCATTTTCCTGAATATTTCCCTTCATACAGTATTTCGCTTTTTTAATACCGAGATGTATTATGCGGGTTTTCACCCAGCGCAGCTGGACACACTGTTCCCACTCTGAAGCATAGAGGCAAATCATGAGCGAATTCAACTCCAGCCTCTGCTCAACAACCACTTATCAGCTCACGGGGGATGCGTCATTATACACCAGCTTCACAATCACACTAACCTGTGTGTTTCAATAGCATCAAGTGCAACAACCTGCGTGTTATACCTCCTACAAACAATGGGGAACAAACAGATCCTATGTTTTATCATTTGTACTGTCACCTTAGAGCAGGCATGATGTGATAGTGTGATATGTGATATCACATTTTCTGGGGTTTCAAGGTAGGTAGAAGTGATGGGAATAGTCGTGGTGAAGATGATGGTGATAATGGTGGCGATGGTAGCGGCAATAAGTGTGGTTGTGGTGGTGATGGTGGAAAGAGTAGTGGGAGGTGCTGTGGTGAAAGTGGGAGGAGCTGTTATGGTAGTGAGGGGGTTGTGGGTATGCTCTGGGGCCAGATTAATAGTACTCAAAAAAGTATCCAACCAGTATCCAATAGTCTTCCCTATACATCCACAATAGAGCTACTAATAAACCATCGCACTTCAACAAACCATGGCGAAAAATTATGAGGCAGGTTAGTCTTATTTTGCTGATATTTCATTGCAGCAACTCAAAATGGTACTCAGTAGTTTGTATGCCCCCCACGTGCTTGTATGCATGCCTGACAATGTCGGGTCATGCTCCTAATGAGACAATGAATTCTGACCTGGGGTATCTCCTCCCAGAAAAAACACTGTAGCAATAAACTGAAATCCTTTAGATTTTTTTGTCCATATTTTACCTAATGAAATTACTTTGAAAAGGAGTTTTCTTAGTCTTTCATAAAAATTTCTACATGGAAGAATATTGACTTTTTATTAAGCTTTTGTACAGTACCGATCAAAATTTTAGACATACCTTCAATGTTTTTTTGTTTTACATTCTAGAAAGTATGAAATAACTATTGTAGCATTAAGTAATTAAGTAACAACAGGACAGGCAGTTGTTATAAAGATCATGAAGACCATCCCAGGAAGGCAAAGACCAAAGCTTTGCCTCGAAAGTTACCGGCCTCAGACCATTCCAGGTTAACAAACGGCGCCTCAGATTAAAGTGGTTATGAACGCTTTACAGAACATAAGCAGCAGACACATCTCCATATCAACTGTTCAAAGGAGATTATTGCATATTTGGAATGTTTTTAGCTTTGTTTTAAAATGTTGAAAGAAATAAAAATCAGGAAAGACCACAGAGTTAAGTGTGTCCAAACCTTTGACTGGTAGTAAATATATTTCTATTTTTATACATATTATGTATTGGATTAATTTTAAAGAAACAATGTTGGCACATATACTATATGTGTAATTGGGCTACAGTGTGAATTTGAGTACTGACATTATTTGGGGCGTTGTTTTGATTTAAGTAGGTGGAGTTTCAGCACTGCTTAGTGGGATTTGATTAGTGTGATCTGGCAACTCTGACTTGTACGTATATTGCAAAACAACCAACTAACCAATATGATGCCAATATGTTGTCAGTTTGACGATGAAGTAAACATACTGCTGAAAAAAGATTTATCATTTATAACTCGCATTTTAACAACAAGAACTCTGTTAGATGAATCAAGAAACATTCACAAGCTTCAAACGCTTTACCTAAGAACATTATATAAAATACAATTACACATCAAGGCTGCACTGGATTTTGCTTAATTTCACCTATTAATAATATTCTTTATGCCTTCTTCTAATTATGATTACTTGAACAGAACAGTGAACAGACTTTATATATATATATATATATGTATATATATATATATATAT
>JAQMYI010000036.1:27792539-27806388 GCA_030014275.1 Clariallabes melas | reverse complement strand
ACCCTTCATTTCTTTGTAAGTGGGCAAACTTAGAAAATCTGTAGGGGATCAAATACTTATTTCCCCCACTGTATATTAGATCGTGATGAATATGCATTTTAGAATTTTGTTACAGGTGTCAGTACAGATTTATATTTATTTATTTATTTATTTATTTAAATGTTACATTGTTCATTAATAACAGGTTTGGAGGAAAGAAATAGGACAGATGTTTTAAGTCCAGAATTATAGGCACGCTTTAAAAAATGTGTCAAAATTGTTTTATAAAATAAACATTCCACACAATTTATTTTTATTTTTGCTTTTTTTTGGATATTTGTCACATTTAATGACTGAGATCAAACAAAATTTAAGATTGCAAAAAGATAACCCGAGTAAATACAAAATGCAGATTTTAAATGATTACGTTTTTTAAGCATGACAAATACACAAAAAAGTAAATAAATAAATAAATAAATAAATCGTGATGGGGCAAATCCCTTTTCATGGCATTATAAAATTCCTCTCACAAACCTCATTTTAATAAGAGCCTCTACTTTATATAATAAAATATTACTTTCACCCCTAAAATTAATTCTAAAATAAAAGTTTTTATTATCCATAAATGTTTAACCTATTACATATCCCGCATATTATTATTTATTTCCATATGTTCATGTGTGATCGTGTTCATAAAGCATGCTGATCATTCTGTAACTGTTCGCATGAATTCCAAAATATCTCAAACTTGGATAAACACTAAAAACAAGTCAGTCATAAATATAATTCCATTTAACTTTAACAGAAATCAACAGAAACAATGAACTTTGAGACACAACCACAATTATAGAGTTACACCATGTCAACTGTTGAGTGAACATGAGTTCACATCCCAACGATGCTAAAGCTGTTCAAACCCATAGCTTCATGTTACAAATAAACAGTGATAACAGACACAGTAACTTAAATTCTGCAAGCCCTAAAACATTTAAGCTCAAGATATTAATGTTGCTATATTAGCATCGTATGTCATTTTATGAATGCAATATGTACTTCATATGCGACATCAAATAAGCTAAATAAACATCACCTAAGTTAAATATATCAAATCAATACAGAGCTTGCTAATATGTCAATATTGGGGAGAAGAGGCACAAATATAACATACATGTTATCATACAGGACTTCATTACATCCATGTTGACAGAGGTGTAGCTACAAGACAGGAGTACAGTCGATTAGTTGAGGAAACAAGATTTGAAGGTAACCATTCAGATGTCGAATGCAGAACTCCCAAAAACCTCTGATATGTAATGTACAGTCTTGTTAAAAAGTTTTTATTCTTTCCTGATTTTTTTTCTTGCATATTTATCACACTTAAATGATTCAGATCATCAAATGCATTTTAATGTTACACAAAGATAAACCCGAATAAATACAAAATGCAGTTTTTAAATGATTATTTCATTTATTAAGGGAAAAACACTGTCCAAACCTGCCTGATCATATGTGAAAAAGTAATCACCCCCACCCAAGGCCTGTTTACTGCCAGACATGTTGAGTCAAGAAATCACTGAAATGGAACCTGTCTGTCAAAGTCAAGCACGCTTAAAGATCTTGGTATATATTTGTGTGATATCAAATTTGTTTGATGATCTGATTTAAATCTGAATTACGTATGACAAATATGCAAAAAAAATCAGAAAGGGGGCAAGCACTTTTTTACCACTTTGTACAACAATATAGCAGGAACACACATCTTTCCAGTATACATACATCTATCTTGTTGCTAAACTACTCATTATTTTCTGCCGCCTAAATTGTTGATTAGCTAATGTCTCTAGTCTGTTGTTGTTGTTGCTGTGCTGTACAATTTCAATACAAAATGTTGCATGAATGTTTAAAGTTCATTATATTACAGCAGCACCAGATGGTACTTTAGTTAGAAAAATTAAAGTTGCAATTAAAGTAGGGTTTATGTGCTTTACATCCTCTGACATAGCAACCAAAAGACGAGGTCAGAAATGACAAACACCCCCCTCTGCAAATGGGTTCACAACTTCCTCACTGTCTGCCCACAGGTAGTTAAGGTAGAGATATTTTCACCCTCACCATCGATGCCCCTCAAGGCTGTGTCCTGAGCCTGCTGCTGTTCTCTATGAATGTGTGTCTACCAACAGCTCCTGCTCCATCATCCAATTTGCTGATGACACTACAGTAGTCAATATGATCGGTAACAATGATCTGTATGCCTGTAAGTAATGTCTGACTCAGAGGTTACTGGAAAACAACCTCATCCTGAATGTCAGTAACACCAAGGAGATGGTCATAGGTTTCAAGACACAACCCACTAAAAAGCTATGGGACTTAACTGACTTCAAAATTCAAATAATTGAAGAGCTTTCCTGATCACTCCACATTCAAAATACAATCAAAGGAATATTATGGCAATAAAAATGGCAGACCATTGCATTTTACTGCCAGAGACACAATCCTCTGCATAGATAAGATTGTACTGTATTTTATCTTGATATTCATTCATTCATTCATTCATTCATTCATTCATCATAAACAAAAACCTTATCCTGTTTGCTTCTGTAATTCTGCCAATGCTACCTGCTGAAATCCCTTTGGCAAGGACAAAATGCATAAGTTTACCCTTTTTGAATCTATTAAAAGAAAATTGGCTTAAAGACGAAAACATATTGTAATTATCCTAGTATTATAATCATAATCAGCCATCTCCAGTACAAACTTGTGGAGATCTAAAATGCCATTAACACCCCCTCCTTCTTTTTAACCAAACCCCTCTCCCGGGCCCATTCCTGTGATGAAGACCAGATGAAACCATCTAGAATATAATTGTCTAAATATACCGCGTAATGCCAAATGACCTCTGATTAATGACATCCGCTCTGATATCGAAGTTTCAGCGCAGCTCCAGCTTGCTATCTATCAGAGATGATGTAAGTCGTGAATAAAATATGACACATTAGTGCAGGTAATATCTCACATCTTGAGGCGTAAAAATAGCCGTCTAATTGAGGAGCTCATATTATATGGTGTCAGTACAATAGGGAGAGTCTCTCAGTGACACGTCCTTCCTCCCGTCATGCGTCACTATCACGTCAAAAGCTCTCATTCCACTTTTAAAGCCACCTGACCAGGTGTCGGCGAATCTGTCTTAAATTCGTAATAAAGGCCAAACGTAAGAGTATACGTAGAAGAGGTTTCATATAACAGGTCTATCCAAAGGTTCCCTGGTGTAGTGTTTTGAGGGAAGCTTTTAGAGCTTCCAGTTAGAAGGTTTCTTGTTACAGAAAAGGTTCCAATTTAAAGTATTTTAGACTTGAATTGTATGATTATTTTTCTCTGAACTCTGATTATAATCTATGCTTTCAAGCTACCATGCAAATTTCTCAGCTGATCCAGTGCTCTCCAAGTTCCAACATGCTGTCCATCTCTGTAGAAATCTGCCAAATTGGTTTGATAAGAGCTTTAAAAAAATTAAGATTCAATTTTTTCCTTACAGCACACTGATTATTTTATTATTTTTTTTGTACACATATCCCAGTTAAGAAGCTCAACCATGATAAACTGCCCCTGGAGCACATAGGGTTAAGGCCCTTATTCAACGGCTCCACAGTGGCATCTTGGTGTTGCTTGGACTTGAACTCTCAACCTTCCGGTTAGTAACCCAGAGCCTTAATCAGCTGAGCCACCACTGTCCCCAAGTGTTATACAGGATGTACCAGATCTTTCAAACAACACTTCATCTTACTTCAGCGTATCAAACAGGAGTGTGATTTTCCTTCATCATTTTAGTGTGCCTGTGTACTAAATTACCAGTTACTGTAGAACTGCATATGACCAGTTTGACAGCAAAATGTGAAAAACACTGTTTTTAGACTTTTACTCATTTTGGCCACTTTTTCTCTGGTACACAAGGTTAGAAGGTTAACAATCATATAACATTTTCACTTCAAACAAACCAACATACTAAGGCAGAGACTTGTCCCATCCAAAGATGGAAACATAAGAAGAACAATATACTATATGCAGTCCAGTGAAGAGTGTTTAGAGCTCAGTGTTGAGAGAAAGAAAAACATCTCAGAACCAGAATCAGCAGTGTACCTTCATCTGAAGGACACTCACTCTCTCACTTATTGTCTATACCGCTTTACCCTGTATTCAGAGTCGAGGGGGGCCTGGAGACTATTCCAGGAGACTTAGGGCACAAGGCAGGGTACAGCCTGGACAGGGTGCCAATTCATCGCAGGGAATTTGGGAACACCAGTTAGCCTAATCTGCAGGTCTTTGGACTATGGGAGGAAACCAGAGTACCTGGAGGAAACCCACGATTGATTACCCTGGCCAGGAATCAAACCCAGACCATGGGGTGCAAGGCGAGAGAGCTAACCACTACACCACATATTCGAAGATGGTGATGTTCTGTTCTTGGATAGAAAGAATAGATTAGTGGAGAGAGTTATGGAAGAGGCCATGTATGTGCAAGTAGAAAATTCTTCTTTCAGTAGAGGTGGAGGTTTTAGGCAGAACCTGTCTCATTTTTTTCATTTTGCCCTTTCTTCCACCTCCAGGAAGTATGCTCCAGGATACTCTCTCTGGTCATTACACCTTAACGGCTCTGCCTAATCTTTCTCTATTACTGGTTCTTAACAACTCCCTTCCTCCCTACCCTCTAACGACTCTTCCTCCTACTTTCACCTTCTCCATTGTTCTCCATAACAAGAATGAAGGCCAGCTGACATGATTCAACTTCTAGAAAACCTGATCTGGATGACTGAAAATCTTCACAGGCAACAAAATATTTCATTTCAAAACCGCTATATGTCCATCCTTTAGAAACTGTGAATCTCCAGGCAACCTTCAAACAAACCACGGCATGTAGAGGTCGCTTTTCACAGCAAAAAGGTGACAAAGGAGATGTTCTCAGGTCCTGAAAACCCAATCAAATCACTTATTTCTGTCAACTGATCAGTGAAGCAAAACTACAAGGTTTGCAAAGCAGTAGTGTCAGTGTGAGTGAACTAAATGTGTTTAATGGATTTTTAGAGAATGTTAAAGCACAGGAAAAGATGTTTACACTCTTACTGCCATTGCAGTCATTCTAGCAGTAATACTGCAAATAACAGGTATGTCACTGGATGTCTGTGTAAGCTTTAGTGAAACAAGACATTCTGTGATTTGGATGTTGTGTAAACACCATATAATATACTTAACAAAACTATGTGAGATATTGTAGTGTAAGCATTGTGGTTTTTAGTTAGTTTATAGTGCAACCTTCGGTTTTACTTCCAAATTGAAACGTCTCTTTTTTTCCTCTTGCTCAAGCCTTCACTAGCCCTGGTTTGGTGCATTTGGTTTGGCGCATGATACACTTATGATAGAAATATTTTCAAAAGCAAATCAATAAGAGATATACTGTAATGTTACAATGTATGAACATTGTGTACAAGAGACATTGTGCTGTGTGTGGGAAGCTGTTGGGTTCCCTGTGTATGCTTTTTTCCGCTACTCTTGTTCTGCATTGGGATTTGATATAAAATTATGGGATCAGAGGTGTAAGTGTAGTCGGATGATTCAAGTATGGACGTTATATGGCGTATACTGTACCTGAGGAGGCGCGGCATTCAGATACTGAAGTGAATATAAACCTGGTAAAAGTGGTAGAAGCTATAAAATGCATTTATGTGTTTAGTATGATGTTTGTTATGATCTTTGTAATTCAAAAAGTTTTGCGTGAGCAAAATCTCACCATTTTTTTCCCCTTCATCTAATTTGCTGCCACTATTTTTGTTTGTCGCACAAAAATATCAAGTGAAGTCTTTTATTGATACTAAATTGCATACATTCATGCCATTTGGCAGATGCCCTTATCCAGAGCAATTGACATTTATATAATTATACATCCGAGCAGTCGGGGGTTGAAGGTCTTGTACAACAGTGGTAGCTTGGTGGTGTTGGGGTTTAAACCTCTGATCTATAATCACACATCTAAACCACTGAAACACATCTACCCCTGCACAAACATCACTGCAGGCGCATTTATCCGTTGCAAAAAAATATGGCAAATGGCATTACAGTGTTTTGTAAAATTAGACATAATTCGCCCTGATATAACCAAAACATTTTTGTAATTTGTCCTTTTTTAAACACCCTACAGGAGTGACTCAAACAAACCATGGACAAATATTCTCAAAAGTTTGCAATACTTGCCGTAAAATACAAATAAAATAAAATAAAATAAAATAAAATAAAATAAAATCATTGCATTTCATTTTGTTGTCAATCTGTCCATGTTCTGGTATAACATAACTGGACTAACATAATAAAATACACATATCAAGCAGAGCAGCAACCGTTTTGAACATCAACAATATAATTAGTCACTCAATCTTTACTGCATCTACAAATAATAATAATAAAAAAACAATTAAATGCAACTTTCTTTTAAAGTGGCTTATATAATAAATATAACAGCAGCCAAATTTAAAGTCGTTTCAAGACTAAAGATGAAAAGGCCACACTAATGCATTGTATGCATACTGGCACTTATATAAGCATTACATAACTCATTTTTCTCAAAAGATCGTAATAAATTTATGCAGAATATATCTGCAAATAGAGTATAAAAAAGATAAAGTCATCCATGTGCAAGCGTTTCATTGCAACAAGTCCAGTAGTGTAAAACATCCACCATGTCCCAGACCACACACCACACTGGCAGCTCCATGCTCGTCTATATGTTCCTCATTAGATCACGTCTGATTATTACTAGCAGGATTAGACCCAGGGAGACGTCAAAAATGGCAGGGAATTAATTCATCTGTTCAGTTGTAATACATCTAGAGCCGTTCCTGAGATTAGTAGGTATGAGGCAGGAGCTCCCCCATCAATCCGTCATCCATGAGCACTAGGTGTGTAATACAGTGACACACTCTCTATCTGTGTCTACTGTATATGTGCATGTGTTTTGTGCTCTTTTTAACCAGTGGTCAGATTAAATCCTTAAGTGTGTCTGACTTAACCTTTATCATGTAAAGAGTGTGTGGGACTGTTTCTTAATCCTGCATGTGTATTTTCTAACTATTAGTTGGTTTAGCTGGTTCCTTTTTCGTAAAATATAGGCCTAAACAAACCAGGATCCTGACCAGGCTGTTGCTCAGGATGAATGTATGAACACTGTACAGTAAATGTATAAAAACCTTAATGTATATGGTCTTTGTTGGTCCCACACGACTGCTTTTTTAGACCCGCATGAAAGTAAATATCTCCGGCTTTTGCAAATTTTTTGTCCTATTAGATTTTACGCATTACCTCCTATCTCAGCTACGTAGATGCAGTAGGAATGTTTTAGGAAAGATTTCTAAGAAAAATTTTGATCAGTGCACCTTATATTTATGGAATGTGGGGAAAAAAAACAGAACATGGAAGAAATAGTTTTGTGACGCAGTGTGTGAAAACACAGTAAGTCTGTTTTTGTGATTCACCATTTTCTACATGGTGGCTTACTGGCTAGCACTGTCGCTTTCCACCCACTTGGGAGTGGGTTCGATTCCCACCTTGGGGACTGTATGCATGGAGTTTGGATGTTCTTCGCGCGTATGGTGGGTTTTCCTCTGAGTACAAAGACATGCAGATTAGACTAGTTGTCCCTAGTGTGAATGAACGTGTGTGTGTATGTGTGTGCCCTGTGATGGACTCTCATTTAAGAGATAGGCTCCAGGCCCCCCATGACCCTGTACACAGGATAAAGCAGTATAGGCAATGAGTGAGTGAGTCAGTCAGTAAGTGAGTGTTTTTACATAAGCTCATATCACGGAGAAAACAGTGAATCACAAATAATTTTTACTTTAGCTGGGGTTTCACAGACTGGGTCACATACAGTACATTGCCTGGCCTAAAATAAAAGTCCCCATTTCAAGAAGGGTCTAATTATATTTATATATACATATGTTTGCGTCAAGCAAAGAAAACAACTAAGAAGATTTGAAATTATTGGAACGGAGTTAAGAACCCATCAACACATTATTAAAACCTGTAAGGATAGTGCGAACCATCAACTTCGTGGAAGAAATGTGGTCAGAAAATAATTATGAATGGAGATCACTTAAACACCTGGTGAAGTTGCATAATAAAAAAAATCAACTATGATTTTAAAATCAGAGCTATGTTTAGTAATGAAAGTAAGACCATTCCCATATACACAGAATGTGATGAGAACTCACAGGATTGGGACGAGACAGCTGTGTGTCCATAAGAAAACCACTTGTAAGTGAGACTAATTAGAAAAAGAAAAAAAAAACCTTTAACATGACCAGTTTAGTGCCATAAGCACCGGTCACACTGAAAGTAGCTGAGACTATGTGTGCATGCTATCTGCTCATCCTCTCCATAACAGTCTCTGGCTGGAAAAAAATAAAAAAATAAAAAACAAAAAATAAAAGTCATGGTTAAAGGGAGCCCTCTTGTGGTCATGTGTCAACACATGATAAGAGGAATAAAATTAACCAGGAAAAAAAAAACATGATTTTATTGAAAAATCTTTTAAATCTTTCTAAAAATTAAGAACACATCCGTAAATTATTATTATTATTATTATTATTATTATTATTATTATTAAAAGGAAATATAATTCCCTATTTCTCTGGATCAGATATGTCATATAAATAAAAATGTTATATGGAAGGTTGTAAATTCAAATCCCAGCACGGAAAGAAAATCACCATCACACTCTCAGGTCAGGACATGGACTGGATTCTGTCTCACTTATAAGTGACTCTGGATAAACATCTGCTGAGTGAATAACGACGAATGTTAAACAGCAGTAAACCATGCGATAAACACACAGAGGTGTTTTCCTGGACAGAGGTTAGGCCTAGATGTAAATTAAAATGCCACTAAGGTGCTTGCTACATATTTATATAACTAAGATATAAATAATCTGACTAATAAACATTTCAGGGGTAAGATTTTTTTTTTATTTCCTGGTTGGTACTGTAGGTTTATGTGATAAGTTATAACTTAAGGCTTTAATGAAGCATTGGTGTGACAGTTATTCCCTTTTGTACTCTATAAACCTGAACATAGAAATGATTTACGTTCTAGCCAGACCATGGTAGATTAAAAACAGATTTAATTCCAATAAATTGCAAAATGTGTCATCAGATCTACAACTTTTATATTACTTTTCTTGTCTTTCATGCTTCTAAATGAAATTGTTTTCTTAATGAGAAAAAGTTTTCTCCACTTTGACTCCTTTAAATTAAGGGTATTTGCACATTTTATCTAGCAGATTTTTTTGCAACCTGGAAATCAACAGTATGGAAAGTTTCTTTGTTGTTGTTTTTTCAGAAAGATTGCAAGGCAATTTAATACATAAGAAACATTAATCACATTATGTTAACTGACACTTAAGCTTTAGGTCAGACTACCTACAAGCTACATTTCTTTAATTATTATAATTTATTTACAGAGTTACAGGTTGCCATATTCCCATAAAAGATCCCAGTACACTAGATCACAATTTTGTTTTTCAATGAATGTTTAAGGTTTTTATCCATCCATCCATCTAGGAACCTCTGTAGTCCAACTAGTAACAGTGGAAGCCAATGACTGTTGTATTTATTACCATTTTTACAACCATGGTAGGACCTCCGGTCAACATTCACACTACAGGGAATTTGGGAACGCCAGTTAGTCTAATCTTCATGTCTTTTGACTGTGGGAGGAAAGCGGAGTACTTGGAGGAAACCATGGGGAGAACATGAAAAATCCATATACACAGACATCAAAGCAAACTCAGACCCAGGCAGATGCGCTCCACCTACGCCACAGTGCCACCAGTCCATGGTTTGTGAGCACAATTCGTTCTGGAAGCATGCTTATACAGTATATCAAAACACTTGTATATCAAAGAATTTACCCCATAAGACATAATGAAAACTTTGATGATTCGTTCCACAACCCAAAATATTCATATAAAAATAATAAATACACAATATAAAATATTTTTTAAAAACCTGCACTTTACCTTTGAAAATAATCATGACTGGTGTTAGACGAGAGCAGAAACAGTGGGGCTACTGTGTAGGACGACTTTTACACACTCACGTGTGTGTGTGTGTGTGTGCACGCATGCACAAACACACTGGAATCATTAAGACCAAACATAGAAGATCTTTTTAGTGTTTTTGGAAAACAATGCCTTTCAGCTAATGTAGTATTTATATATTTTGATATCCAGTATAGGTATTTATAAAATTTTAGATCTATAGCTTTAAAAAAATTATGGTACCAATAAAGGTTCTGACCATTGAATAAATTTCCAAAATGTGTTCTACATTAAAACCATCTGGTCTACTCTTATGGATTTAAAATATTTAAGACAAGCCACCTTCTTTCGCTTTTGCCATTAGAGAGGTGTACTGTTTAACACGGTTATATCTGTTCTACTGCATCCATCACTGCTCCTGGTACTGGTTTTCTGTAGTAATACTACTTTTTATGTTATATTTCTTATATAATACTTAAACTTTTTTCTTACTGATCTTCTACTAATTTTTTTCTTGTATCTTGCGCTTATTCGTGAGAGACTCCAAACCAAATTAACTACTATTTATTTAAAGTTAATAGTACATGTGTTTAATTTATTTATCTCAAGTTGAGGATTAGGAGCATTGCTTACAGCCACAAATGTGGCAGTTCTGGAATTTAAACTCACAACCTTCCACGCTGAGTGAAACTGCCCACTACCAACACTGCTGTGTGGCAAAAATAAATAAATAAAATAAAAATCTTGTATCTTTTAAAAGGATAGATTAGACAAAAGTCTCTTTTATTCCACTAGGGGGCAAAACCTCATGGGTGCAAAATTTGCTACTGATAAAATTACTGATGATGTCATTCTTCATTATAGAGTTCTGCACTGAACACTGTAACTAGGTTTCTTTAGAAATTTACTAATTTAGGGATTTCATAGCAATATGGGGGAATTTTTGAAATTCTAACTATGGAACTATTTCTCCTATGTAACGCCAATAATAACAATAATAATAATAATAATGATAATAATAATAATGATAATAATATGATTAGTGCGTGAGTCCCCTGGGATAGACCCCATGCCTCCTGAAACCTGGGTAAGCAGAATAGAGTATGAGTGCGTAAATAATAATAATAATAATAATAATAATAATAAAAATGGACCAGTGGTTGATGGCAAAAAAGAAAGCAGCCTACTTTATTTTTGGTTCACCATAGACATCATTTTTCTTTTAGACGTACCTTCAGTTTCTTTCACAATAGACCCAATCAATAAATATATGCCATGTCAGTTCATAAACAAGTAAATAATGATTAAATGCTTTGAGCTCATCTGCATTAAACTCGTTACAAATTCATATCCAGGCTCCTGCAGCTGGTGCATGCTATGATGATATTTAATTAAGAGGTTCTTTGAAAATATTTGTTAATTGTGTTTTTGCTTGATAGCTTGATAGACAGTGTTTCATTTAACAATTTCTGAAGTTGAGATTTGCATTCCTACAAGGTTTTCAAGGTTTATCGGGCCGTTCCAAGTTTTAGGAGCAACCTTTGTCCAGCACTTTGTCCTAAATACACATTCTGGTTTTAGAACAGGACTTTATTATCTAGAAGTAATTAGGCCGCCTTTTTAATAAATCCAAATTAACAGCTTTGATTAATTATTCCGAATTAATGCATACTTTCGGCTTAATTGAAACCCTATCCAGGAACCGGCACATAATCACTGAAATATCATTATCATGACTGAGAATAAACACAACAGTACAAGCATGTCATTTTGAGAAAAAAAAGGAGCAAAAAAAAGGGTGAAAATTAGCATAATTAGAAGCAGAAGTAATACTGAGCAGCCCGGCAACGAGGCACAACTGCTGTGACTATTGTCTGAAAGGGCAGCTCTTACCAATGGAAGAGAACAGAGCGGTGGTTCTTATTAACATTTTCATCTCTTCACTCACTTGGGCTTTTGTTTTTTCATTCTAATGAGAACGCTCATTAGACATGAACATGTGAATGGGGCTGATGAAATAGTCTCTGGTGTGATCGAGGTCATCTTCTGTCATTTTATCAAGCTCACCTGATATAATCTAGTGTAAGGTGTTTGTTTACTTTTACATTCTAATTATCATTCCAATTAAAATGATTTGTAAAATATTGGAGCTTAGGAGTTCTGGCACTTGGAACTGAAACTCTGTATGGAACTCACATGTTGTTTATGTGACACGTACAGTAATACACTTATTCCTTATGTCTGTCATTAGTGTCCTAAATGTTCATGAGATGTCGAACATTATGACACATACAACAGTGCTGCTCGGATCTTGGACGGCAGCGTACAGTAAGTGCATTATTGTTTCCAAGGTAACAACTCTGCATTATCTAAGGTTCTTTTGTGTAAATTGTGATGTTAACTTTAAAGAAGAAAGAAGAAAAGCATACAGTTTGAGCACAAGTTCGGGTTTATTTTCTACATTCTAAAACAATACTGGATTTTTTTTTTTACTATGAAATAACACATACAGTACAGTGGTGTGAAAAAGTGTTCGTGATGTGTTTCATATCATGAAACAAATTTAAATATTAGTCAAAGATAACACAAGTAAACGCATCATGCAGTTTTTAAATGAAGGTTTTTATTATTAAGGGAAAAAACAAAATCCAAAACTACATAGCCCTGTGTGAAAAAGTATGTGCCCCCTAAACCTAATAACTGGTTGGGCCACCCTTAGCAGCAACAACTGCAATCAAGCGTTTCCGATAACTTGCAATGAGTCTTTGGAGGAATTTTGGCCCACTCTTCTTTGCAGAATTTTCAGAATTCAGCCACATTGGAGGGTTTTCCAGCATTAACCGCCTTTTTAAGGTCATGCCACAGCAACTCAATTGGATTCAGGTCAGGACTTTGACTAGGCCACTTCATAGTCTTCGTTTTGTTTTTCTTCAGCCATTCAGAAGTGGATTTGCTGGTATGCTCTGGATCATGATGTCCTGCTGCAGAACCCAAGTTGGCTTCAGCTTGAGGTCACAAACAGATGGCCGGACATTCTCCTTCAGGATATTTTGGTACACAGCAGAATTCATGGGTCCATTTATCACAGCAAGGCTTCCACTGTATGTTCAACTGTCCAAAGGAGATTAGTGCATATTTTGGACACCCTCAGCATTGCTTTACAGTGAAATAAAAAAAATAATAATAAATTAAAAAATCTGGAGTTAGAAGCTGTGTCAACTTTTGACTGGTACTGTATGTTTCATGATATGGTGAAATTTCCTGTACAGAGATGATTTATTTATTTATTATTTGACTTTATGGAAGGAGTCTCCAGTGGCAGCGTTTTGTGAAACTCTTACAGCATAAGTGATAACGAGATCTAATTTCCAAATTTTGTAGAACATTAAATTCCAACACATTAAACGTAACTATAAACAGCTAAAAATTATGAAGGGCAATATTTATGGTTCAGAACTAGATGTGCCTGCAACTGTAACGGTGGTGGTGTGTGGGTTTAAGGGAAGGCATAGAGGCGGAGGTGATCACGTGACAAAGGGTCTTTTAATAAGTGAGAAACCAAACAAACAGACATATACATAAAAGAACTAAGAATGAGCGACACCAGGAGATTAACGATTACACACAACAGGGGCTAAACTAAACAAGGAACACTGAGCTACACTAAACACGACAGGCTAGACAAGGACTGGACACGACAGGCTAGATAATGACGGGACACGACAGGCTAGACAATGACTGGACACGACAGGCTAGACAATGACTGGACACGACAGGCTAGACATGGGCTAC
>JAQMYI010000036.1:27748948-27766378 GCA_030014275.1 Clariallabes melas | reverse complement strand
TACAGCGCCCCTGGAGCAGATAGGGTTAAGGGCCTTGCTCAAGGGCTCAACAGTGGCAACTTGGCGATGGTGGGGTTTGAACCCCCGACCTTCCGATCAGTAACCCAGTAACCCACAGCCTTAACCAACTGAGCCACCACTGCCCTATAAAATAACACCTGAGCAAAAGACAATGATAGTAAAATTTTAATTTAATTCTACACCTACATCAATAATTAGCCTGTTTTTTAATAAATGGCGCACAAAAATTATTAATTTATTGTTCATAATAGAAAAGGATCCATTTGAAAGATTTGATCAGTAATGATACAGTGAAACCTCGGATTACGAGTAACACGGTTTGCGAGTGTTCCGCAAGACGAGCAAATATTTTTAATACATTTTTACTTGGAAAACGAACAAGTCTTGGGTTACGAGCACAGAGTATCATGTATCGCGCATGCGCTTCTTGTTTTGACTCCGAGCGTCACGTGATCACAACTGAGCCAACAGTTTTTCTCTCTCTTGCGCTGCGGAATTGTGGGTAATCGCCTCCCCTACTAGGTCTTAGTGTGCGTCCCATACTGGTATAATCAACATCCGTGCACGCGTGTACTGTTCACTATAACACTGTGACCACGTGTGTGCGCGTAAAACATCTTTTATTTTGTGTCTATATGCGTGTGTACAGCGCGCGCGATGAATAAAGCAAAAGCAAGTCTCATTCATTTGAGTTTCCATTATTTCTTATGGGAAAATTCGACTTGGTTTACAAGTGTTTTGAAATACGAGGCCGCTTCCGGGAACGAAATGATGCTCGTAATCCAAGGGTACACAGTAATATCCACTCGCTCAGTGTCATTATTTTGTACTGATGAGTTCAATGCACGGTACAAAAGGTCAGAAGGTCAAGCAGCCAGAAAAAGAGTGACTGCTTACCAAGACAACGGAGTGGATAAAAGAGAGAGGGATGTGAGTAACCACTCACCACATGTCAGTTTGCATGGCCGTGCATGAGCATATTTGTGTTTGTGAGTGAGTTTGTGTGTAGCGAGAGAGACAGTGTGCCAGTGTATGTGTGTGTGTGTTTGGTGTGTGAGAGACAGGCGGGGTTGACAGAGCGAGGGGAGTGCTAACGGTCGCGCCCATGCGTCCGCCGGACCTGGCCTGTGGTTGCTAATCTCCATGTGTCATTCTGTTCCATTTCCCACTCATTTGGCCGCCCAGATAAAGCCGGTGCACTCTGAATGGAGGAAGCCAGCAACAGAAACCAGAATAAGATGTGACACGCGTGGCACCTCGAGAAAAAAAAAAAAAAAACACCTATGGTGGCACATGACATCGACTGATGCCTCCTCATGTGCATCTCTCCTTCCCTTCTGCATTTTTTTTTTTTGTGACTCCGGAAAACCAAAAGCTGCCTGCGTTGCACAATGAGGCACCAGTTTAGGCCTGAGGAGCAGAGTTGTGTGGTTATTGCTGAAAGAGTAAAACAGATGGAGGGAGGCAGGGGTTTGAGGGGGAGAAATGAGGGGGAAAAACACTTCTGTATCCAAACAGGGTTTTATATTGTATACTGGTTGTTTATACGTTGGTCCATGGAGTCTGGGATGCTGCACACCTGGTGGAAGTTGCTATTTATAATGGACAGCCTAGCGATGAGAAACTGGAAGGTTTAAACAGGTTTAAAAGAAATAGTAGGGACAGGAATCACCAGGGATCAAGCAATACAATATCATCTTGATATGACGGATGCCGGTTCGATTTGCATTGCGATTCTAGTAGTATCACAATTTTATAAATGACCCAATTTTATTTTTTACATTTTTACTTATTTTTATTTTAGTACAATTCCGAAAAAACTTTGCAAATAATTTGCTCCTGTCACACGGGATGTGGTGCCACCTGTCAATGTGTAAATAGTTTAGAGTGCACCACTTATATGCTTATAGAGAATTGGCAACCTCAAATGCAAACATATATAAACTTTATAAATCATTAAAAAAAAACAAAAAAATCAATAGATTCATTTAAAAAAAAATAAAAAATCTGGAGTCTGTGTGGGAATAAATCAGACAAAAATGCGATATGTGACTGAATCGATTTCCCCCCATCTCTAAAGATCAGTCTTACTCTCCTTTCAGCAATTTATTCCAGAATTCTTTTAAATACCATGAACATTTCCAAAAACAGCCTGTCACTTACCTGTATTCGATCCCTCTCTCAAGCCCCAGCTCAAACATAATTATTTTTCAGTGGTTAACATTTTTTTGTTAAAAGGACGTGAGGCAAACAACGGCGTACATGGAGTCTACATGATTTTATAGAAAGTTACGTTTGGACCCAAGACTTCACGACTTCATTCACAGGTACAAGTGCAGCGAGTTCAGGACCAAGGACAGCAGCAACATAAGGGGACATTTCTGGTGGTTTTTGTCCACAGAGACACCCTGTATGTGCCCAGTGATGCCCAGTGGGGACTCATATAAGACCCTGGTATAGTCTACTAATGGTGGGATGAGTTGTATCCCATTCCCTACTTTCTATCCACATAGGACATCATTTTTCCCGACATCAACAAGCCGTTATGTGACCGCACATAAATAGCCCTGATTTCATCAGTGGCCGACCAGAGCTGATCCCGTTCTGGTCGGGAAACGCACAGGATAGGAGGTGGACTCCAAAGATGGGGTAAAAGGTGCAGGTTTGGGTGAAGGGTGAATTCAAAGTGCATTAGCCAAGTCCTTTAAACTTAAGAAGAAGCCCGAACATGCAAGCCCCATGATAAATTATTATTTATTTTTATCACCAGGACTTCTTTAATTACTGCCCACTTTGATTCATTGTAATTTTCCACTCAAACATATCATAGATTTACATTATATTACACCTGGTGCACTTCCACCTTCTGGGTGGAGCACATGGGACAGGCTTCACTGGCCTTCCACAACCCACAACCAGCATATGTTTTAGCAAGATAACCGATTCATGGTTTTCATGCTAAGCACAAGCTGCACATTCTCGATAACCTTGAAGGGAGCGTACATTATCGGATCATCCCAGACATCTACCAGATCAGCCAACCAGGAGGTCAGAAATGAGCACTGGATAAGCTAAAAACAATAATAATAAACTGGACTGAAACTGTAGTGCTGTGCAGAGGGTTCGATCTAATGTAGGTCTCCAACTCTCTCTCTAACAGGGACTTCTGCAGTTTGAAAATATCTTCATAACAGTCCCTAATCATAATGACCTCATTCTGATATTGTATCCAAATATATCAAAATGCTGCAGTCATATTGTACTAGGTCAAATCTATTGGCCTCTATGGGACATCTGTTTTATTTCCTTGGTTACTAGGACAAAAAAAACATAAAGGGCAGGGATAAACTTCCCAAGACCCTGCATGAAGATTTAATCTGTGCCGTTATCTGATCTATAGATTTACATACAACTTAAATTTCTGGCTGTTTACCAGTCTAACCAACTACACAACCCTCTATTAGATAAGGCTGTTGAAACAGAACGGTCCCAGTGTCACCCCAGGCGGTCCTTGGTACTGGAAGAATGGACAAAGTATGTTGGCAAGATTATCTCTGTGGAGAGTTGTATAAGACTCATGTTTACTGGACAACAAGTCATCATAGCCGTGATTGTTCACTGCTTATCTTTTTTTAATGGTGTATTTGTACAGGATGGATGTCTGAAGATAGCTACGTAAAAAGAAATGCCTTACTTCTGTTTTGAACAGATGTTATCTATTTTTATGCATGTTGAAAGCCTTATTGGGGAACTATAAAGATATGGAAACCACAAATTAAGTAGTCTGTTTGCCTTTTTATTGCGTAAATGTTGTTTTTGTCCACTGTATAAAAGTGAAACTATATGCTGTAAAGGAAACATTGTATTCTGCAGAACATGAAACAAATGTGCATGTGAATATCTCCTGGTAAAGTGATGAGACAGTACAGTATAATGTAGTATTATTATTGTTGTTGTTGTTGTTGCAGATAATCATCATTTTCTATTCAAGGTAGCACTAATGAACACTGGAGTGTATTAAGTGTTGCTCACAAGGCACTTCCTGGGGTCACTGATTAATTTGGTAATACGAGGGGTGTTCAAGCCAAAGCGGGACTTGTGATGAGATTTCTGGTGAATGAAGACGTAAATGCGTCAACATTTACAGAAGACTTCAAGCGCAGTACGGTGACG
The DNA here is from genome assembly GCA_030014275.1 of Clariallabes melas. Taxonomy (NCBI): domain Eukaryota; kingdom Metazoa; phylum Chordata; class Actinopteri; order Siluriformes; family Clariidae; genus Clariallabes; species Clariallabes melas. Next base: position 27,762,184 of record JAQMYI010000036.1, on the reverse strand, counting down.
AGACTCTTAGCCGCAGTAAAACCTCTGATCGGTGCTAATGTTTTAAAGAAGGCCGTCCATACGTGAGTGAAGATCTCGGCCGAGGTGGCTCAGAGCTCACTGATTCCTGAAAATCGACAGATAATTTGTCGCCAACTTGCAGAAGAGACACGTCTGTCTGTGGGAACTGTACACACACACGATCATACACCAACACCATTACAGGAACTCGGCTGGGAGTTATTGCCACTTCCCATGTACAGTCCTGACCTCGCTCCAAGCCAGTTCCACATGTTTTTGGCTATTAATGGAGTTCCTGGGAGGCCAGGGTTTCAGACAGGAGGCAGGCAGTCACATCATGGCTCTGGCATACTGAGAAAACTTTCCACTAGTGAAACGCTGGAGTTAGTGCATTAGTGTAACAGGAGATTATATAGAGAAATTAAGGGAGTTCATAAGTGGTATTCTGCGCAATCAAAAGTCCCTGTTTGATTTGAACATCCCTTGTATTATAGGAAATATAATCAACTAAGTTTATTCGGACGTATTATCAAAATAACCGCAGGACCTGACAGGACTGGTCAAAACTGACAACGAGAAATCCTACACATCTGGCTGTATCATTATTATTATTATTATTATTATTATTATACCAGTGTCTTTAGACAGCTTATGAGGTGTACAGTAGCTTATCTTCAAACTCAGTCAAGCCCTTCGACACACTCCCTCCCTGACTTCCTGTTACAACAGGAACTACAACAACATAATGTACAGAATCAAATCACAGCTCTCACAGTTTTTCACGTTGACTCGCGGCAGAAAAACTAGAAAGAAACTGCTGTTAAAGAAGTAACGCAATACAGAAGAGTGCGAGAGGATTTTCACGCCACGGCGGCGAAGGTTAGGCCGTTAGCGTGATATGAAAATGTATTATCGACTCAAGCCTCCGTGCGGTAAATGCGGCTTTGTTCTGACGTATCCATGACAAGGTTTCTGTTGTTGCACCCTGACTGGATTGGAACGTCCGCAGTGCTTCATGTCCTAAATGGATCTTTTGACTCACGCACTGTTTCCATAAAGCCACAGATTTGAATCTGCTCAGACGTATCACTCAGGCTCACACCTCCTCCGCGCTATGGAAAGCGGCAGATTTGCGTACACACCGTTCGAGATCCACTCTGCCGTCAATTTAGAGTTTCTGCACAGACAATGGAGCTACTGACAGTCCTAACCACAAAAGGGGGAAAAAACGTTGGAAGTTTTGTCGTGTTCAGCAACACGGTTTTATTTAAATTGCCGTCTGGTTGTGCCAGGTGCATTTATTTATATTGTGTCTAAGTGTGAAAGTGATTTGTCTGTGTGTGTGTGTGTGTGTGTGTGCAAACAACATTTGCATGATGAATTGCAGAAATAAAATGCGTCTTCATTTGTACAATTTATTCACACCACCACAAGGGATAGCCAGTGACCAGCATCAGTAAGACCAAAAGTATAGCAAAGAAATGGCTTTACAATACCGTACATATTGAATAAAATACGCTGAGATATTTTCTCACATTTCTTTCCACACGTAAATGAAAATGAAACTTAATACATGATATTTAAAAAGAAAAAAAGGAAATTCTCGGAAACAATCGAATTCACTTTGTGCAAGTGTGTACACCATGAGAGTCCATTTTCCGTTCTGTTACACCATGCCGGAAAAGAGCGCCGCAGCAGCAGGGTGGTACGGGTAGGAAAGGTGAGACGGGGCATGGAGCGTAGCGGCGGCGCCCGCGGGGTGGACGCCATGTCCGTAGGCGCCCAGAGAAAAAGCGTCGACGTGTTGCTCAGACCCCGACGCCTTCAAGGGTTCCGAGAACGTCTCGAGCTCCATAGCGGCGTTCCTCCTCCCCTTCCTGCTCTTACTCGACACCTTCCTGTTACGCGTCTGAATTCCGTCCTTCTTCATCGTCAGGGGTCTGTTCACCTGATGAGGGGTTTGACAGGTAAGAAATGTTTTTTAATATGAGTGAACAACTTTGGATAGACATTTCTGATCAGACGATGTTTGACTTTTTGTGACATTTTGTGCTTCGTCAGGAAGTTAACCAATATCATCTATTTCCATTGCTGCTCCTGCTGCATCACAGGGCAATGTAACACACTCAAATGAAAAGGATAATGTTTTTTGCACAAATAGACGTCTCTAAATGGTTAGTGACACTGTGAGTGACAGGGCAGAAAGTAGGAACAATATCGCTCTATTCACACATTTACGTTTTACATTTATGGAATTTGTCACCCTTATTCAGAGCAGTTAAGGGGTTAAGGGCCTTGCTCAAGGGCCCAACAGTGGTAGCTTGGTGGTGGTGGTGGTGGTTGGGTTTGAACCTTCTGTTCAGCAGTCCAATGACTTAACCACTGAGCTACCTACCCCAGCTTGGGCACAGATGGCTGTAGCATCACCAGGATTCGAAACACGCAGGTGAAAGCTTCCTTATAAAACTCACTACTGGGACAACTCGAGCAACATCCAGAACTCTATAGTGTCTAATCTCATCTTGCAATGAAAATCATTTTCCATTTGATATGACTAATGTATAGGGATTAATAAAGTACTCTGTCGATCTATCTATCTAAGCCAAGTCAGAGATCTAGGATGTCACTGCGTGAGGGAATAAAAAAGAGGAGCTCTCACATTGTGAAGTTTAAAGTAAAGCCCACAAGCGTTGCAGACGGGCTCCCCGCTGGCGTTACGTCTCCACAGCGTGGTGGTGCTCGTCTGGCAGTTGGCACACTGCGTCCCTGCCCTCTTACTCACAACCTACAAAAGGTGAAAAGAGAAGAAAACAGAATGATATGAATAATAATTATTACGTCATTAAAACTCTATCAACTAAACAGCATATTTCTTGTCTGCTCTCATCAGCGCTTCATCCTCTGATAATTTGGAATTGGAAAGACGTACCAGTCTCTTTCTGGGCCGGATCAGAGGTCTGTTTTGTCCGTTCATCTTGTGGTACAGTCCGCAGGCATTGCAGAGGTAGTGGCCCGTACCATCACGTCTCCACAGAGGGGTCGCGGTGGCTCCACAGTTCACACACTCCCGCGTTTCTGAGAGCAAAAGCGAAATATTCGTAAGGAAAAAATAAAACCTTAAAGGAAAATAATAAACGATGATGGAACAGAGATACCGTTACACCCCAAAGTTGGTGTTTAGTTTTCAATAAAATCACAACTCGAAGTGTTTTATTCTTCTTATACTGTAGCAATTTGCCAGCAGTTACAATTAACAAACCATATAAGCAACCCAGAATATATTTCATTTATAAAACCATGAATTTAATGTCACTACTGATTCATTTTGGCCAATCAGAATCAGTGAGTGTTTGTATAGCTGTGGGTGTGTGTGTGTGAGAGAGAGATATTTCTCACCCGTGGGAGAGAGAGTCATCTTGCCTCTTAGTTTCGGAGAGAACGAGGAGGGCGAGTAGAGGCCAACGCTGCCGAAGTCCTGAGCTGGGCTGCCGTAGGAGCTGTAGTGTCCTAGAGAATGTGTGTGAGTGTGTGTGTGCGCCTGCGGCGACCCGTGATCGTGCGGATACACGCCTGCGACGTGGTTGATGGTGTAAACTCCCCCCACACCCTCAGTGCCCGCCGCAGGACTGACCCTCTCGCCTTTCACGCCGTCCTTGCAGTCCAGGCCGGGTGGGTGGAGCTCGGAGCGAGGGGCTCTGATGGAGGACAGAGGGATGGATGGATGGAAAGGAGAGGAGGTGGAGGAGCTGTGGGGGAGCACCGGGGTCCTGCTGAACGTACCGCCATGCCAGGCTGAAGGGGACGATGGGTATGAGCTAGACAGGGAGTGAGTGCCGGAGCCTTCCAGCCAGGACAGGCCACTTAGAAAAGGAGAGGAGTAAACCTGTCGCACTGCAAAGAGAGAGAGAGAGAGGGATGAGAAAGCATGAAAGTGAGAGACAGAAGGAAGGAAGGGAAATCACCAACAAAGTTTGGTAACGTTTTAGTTCACTTGTTATTGAAAAATGTCCACTAATTTACTGGCATCCTTCTGCAGGTCATTTCTGAATTTCACGTAAGTAGATTTTTTTTTACATACTTGTTTCAGTTCATTAAGTTTTTTGCGCTGTTACACTACTGTTAATTGTCTTTTACCTTTACTTTACCTGCCGGACGCTTACATGAGAATCACAAAGAGGTCTACGATATAAAGGTTCATATCCTACTCCAACAGAAACGTTCCTTCTTCTTGTTTGTTTTTCCCTACACTGTAAACCCGAATAAGTTGGCAAAACTCAAAAAATTTCAAATTTTTTAAGTAATGTTGTTTCCAGTTTTAATTAAACAGAACTATGAGTTTTTGAGTTTGTTGTACTCATTCATATTAGTCGTTCTTTACTTGCATTATAGAGTAGCCTGACTTATACTATTTAATAGCACCTATCTTTTTTTTTTTATTTGTTGCAAATCAAATAAATTGTTGTTGGTCTTTCGGCTGCTCCCGGCAATGGGTCGCTACAGCAGACAATCTGGTCCGCACACAAGCTTGGCACAGGTTTTACGCCAGATGCCGTTCCTGACACAACCCTCCCATTTTATCTGGGCTTGGACCAGGCACTTCATCCAGTTGTTGGGAATCGAACCTGGGCCTTTCGCATAGCAGGCAAAACACCTACCACTGAGCCACCAGTGCCCTATTGCCCTGACGACGTCAGACACAAAATCACTAGTCTGAAAGATTTTAAGTTGGTGGAACTTTAAGGTGACAGTTATTGTTACTAAAGTACTTACAGATACTTAAAATATCAAATTTGTTCAGCTAACTTGAAAAGTGTCAACTCATAAATGCCAAAAAGTTTTAAATACTCATCAAGGTCTATTCATTTGAACTAATTGTAATTATTTAAGTTAACAGTACTCAATATGTTTCATTACTTTGAGCATTAAGGTTTACAGTGCATGATACTGGTTAACTAGTTAAGTTTTGCAATTTATCTTGTTTAATTTCATAGCTAATTAGGATTGCTTATAGTTAGCTTCTTAAAGGAACAGTTAATTGATGTGCACATGCAGTACAATATTGCACAGTACAATATGTAATATGTTATGGCTGTTATAAATTTTCCTGCTCTGCACATCGACCGTGCAGTTTGTCACCTAGAATACAAGTAGTGTACATCTTAAGTAATTGGGGTCAAAAACTAACCTTAGACTCATATGAAGCTTGTGCAGTCCCACTGAGCTAAACCAAGTTGGTATCTTTCAAAGTTATGCTGTATTTAGTACAAATTTCTTTCCCTTAAGCTAGGCATATGGCTAACTACCGAAACTGGCTAACTAGCCAAACTAACTATTAAACAATCTCTATCTCAAAGTAGTAAAATTTTTGTTTGTTGCTAATGTGAAATATAAGCATTCTTTCCAAAAGGGCTGTTAAGCTTAAGGCAACCAGAGAACCACAATCTCGGTTTGTCTGTATTAGCAGAATATTTTTCTCATGACTGCCCACTTAGCGAACTAACTACTAATAGACGTGATATAGTTGTGGTCAGCTCACTTCTCCAAGTAAAACTATTGAAATCTGAGTATGAATAATTGATGCTTTTGATTTTTGATGATTTTTTGCCTCCATACTCGTAATTTTAATTACATTTTTATTCTATTCAATTCAGTTTTATTTATATAGCGCGTTTAACAATGGTCATTGTCGCAAAGCAGCTTTACAGAATCTGTAATCCGTACCCCCCCCCCCCCCCTCCGGATGTTCGCGGGTTGCGAGGCAGAGTTTCTAGAACCACTGGAAAAGAAGTGTCTTCTTCCTTTTGGCACAGTGGAAGTGGATTTTTTACACTGGTCTATCTGAATAATACATGGATACACAGAGGGACTGTCAGGCCTAGATTACAAGCAGATGGGGACAACGAGGTTGTTCCTGTCCGCCACCATAAATCAGGGGAAGATTTTTCCATCATGATCTAAGGTTCTAATGGTCTTCATGTGTTTATCCACTCTTGACTGCAGGGCAGTAATTAGCCTAGGTAATGCATCTTAATGCCAACTTTGAGCTTTGTATATCAGTATTTAATAATATATAATATATCAATATTTTCATGTGTCTGTGCTAAAACAATAAAATGGATCATTGTTACTGATTACAGCAAATATTGCAGAAGACCATTAATTCTGTTAAATCCGAAGGGCAACATTCAGGGTCCCCTGGACTTCCATTACACCTTATCAAACGTGTTACTGGTTCCACTGGTTCTATTAACCATTAATGTACTGAAGGGAAAATAATTGATGGAAAATACAGAGTGATTCAATCGAAAGAGGCCCTGAATATTCTGTAATAACTCTCACTATGATGAAGCAATCTGAACTAAAAAACTATGCTACATGGTTGCATTACTGTACATGCAATGCTGGAAGTGATCGTCGCTTTCTGACAGACACATCTCAAGGCAGTGCTACATGTTCCTGAACATACAGTACCAGGATCGGTGACAGGATCTGAGTCTCAACAGTGGCAACTTGGTGGTGCTGGGGTTTGAACCTGGGATACAGGCACACACACACATACTGTATACAGTACTACAAGCAATTTGGGAACGCCAGTTAGCCTAATATGCATGTCTTTGGACTGTGGAAGGAACCCGGAGTCCCTGGAGGAAACCCACCAAGCATTACAGCAAGCATTACAACATTCTTAGACTATACCAAATTATTCATTAATATTTGTACAATAATTTACAAAATAAAAAAAAATATTTTTTTTTTTGTAAAAAATGTACCTTATGGATGTCTTTCACAATATCTTTTAAACAAACAAACAAACAAACAAACAAACATCTATTTAAATATGTATTTAAATGTATAAGTTTTAAATGCATTACAGAGTAACAAAAAAGTAATAATGTCAAAATTGTCAAGCAAGCAAACAAAAAAATGAATAAATGCCCATTTATATATTTGTTTTATAGATTATTTGTTTCTGGAATGTTCAAAAAAAAAAAAGCAATACTCTACACCAATAGACCAATTTTCATTAGGTAGAGATTTCCAGCAAACAAACAAACAAACAAACAAACAAACAAGCAAGCAAAAGTTATTTTGATATGTATTTAAAATTAAAAAATATATTACAAGATCAAAGAATAACAACAGTTAATTATGTCAAAATTGTCGAGCAAAAATAAATGCTCATTTATATACTGTACTTGATTATATTTGTTTAATGGTTTATTTCAGTCAGGATTGCTAAAGAAAACCTATACATCATTGGGCCAATTCCTTTAGGGTGAGTTTAAATAAAAACAAACGAACAAACACATTCCACAATATTTTTTTATGTTGGATTTGCTGGTTCTTACTTGATCACATTTGTTTAAAGGTTTATTTGAGTCAGGATTGCTAAAGATGATCGGGCCAATTCCATTAGGGTGACTTTTTCAGCATAAAACGAACAAACACATTTCACAATGATTTATTTTTTTTATGTTGGATTTGTCACGTATGTGGATATTAATCCTGTGTGCTGTGTTCCCCCACACACCCTGTTCAGGAGAGCATTGGTGTTCTGTACAACAGCGCGTGATTTGAGACGCGGCCCGTGAGATTCCAGAAAAAAAAAAATCCAGGAATTCAAAATGGCGGCGTGGAGTGAGCACTGCTGAGTGGGCAAGACTGGATGAGCAGGGCTGCGGTTTGGGACACGGCTCAACTGCGTTGGTGTTGCAGGAAAAGAACCAGGCTAAGCTTTGATAGACGGGGCAACACCTAGTAAAAAAAAAAAAAAAAAACCGAGAGCGTGCGGGAGGGAGGGAGGCTACGGACGAGCTCGACCAAGCCTTGTAGCCTGTAATATGGACCTGATTTAAACACTACACCGCAACTGGGCTTGTCTGACACTACGGATAAAACCGGGAGATTGTTTTTTTTTATTATTATTATTACCAGGTGTTGTTTTTTGGGGGCTTTGAATTAATATATAAGATAGAGAGAGACAGGGACAGAGAGACAGGGAGTGAAAATGTCTCGGGGTGTGCTGCAGCCGAGCCAGCAGAAACTGGCGGAGAAACTGACCATCCTGAATGACCGCGGGGTCGGCATGCTCACCCGCATCTACAACATCAAAAAGGTAATCATTAATATGTTTATAACGATATCTAAATCTTATTCCTAGTCTCAGGGCTTTAGCGCCAGCTCTCCTAAAATGGCTGAATGTGTTTTAATAGAAACGCGCTGCTGATGTGACTGTGTGTGTAAATAACTGACTCGTTAGGTTCCCTGACATCCTGCTGTTTGCTGGAACATTTAAACAAAAACGAATCTAAATGATAAACAATCAAATAAATAAATGAACACTCTGTCATTAATAACTCCGGCGTTGACGCTAGCAGCTAAGCTAAGGCTAACTCTGCTACGCTAATGCTAGCACAATGCTAACGGTGTGGAAGCTCAACTCAGGATGAAGCATTTAATAAAGTGTTTATTAGGAAAATGTTGAGTTAATTTTTTTACACGTTTATTAAAGGACCACATTTTATGACTGAATATTCAGTATTTTGATAGATTTAGCAAAGCGAGGTTGCTTAGCTACGGTCGCTAGGGAGCTAAAGCTAGCAGGCTAAGCTGCGGCTTGTAGAAAGCTAACGTCAGGAACAGCAGATTTTACATCTTGTGTTGCTTCATATATTATTGTAATAATTATCAAATGTAATATTTTAAAGAAAACATTATTGTATTTTGCATGAGAGAGTTACTACTAGTACTGTTTTTGTTATATGAATAATCCTTATTTATTTTATACAAATAATAATGAATTGCTCCTGACAGATTGGTGTTTATTTTTATTTTGAGACAATTACCAAAAAACAAATAATAAGTGTAGTAGTAAAATATTTTTAATTGAATATAAATAAAACAAATGTTAAGGGAATAACAGTTGAACTATAACTGACAGAATTTATTTATTTATTTATTTATTATTATTATTATTATTGTTATTATTATTATTTTAAAAATAAGCAATCTATTTAGTCTTAAACTATTTCACAGTCACACAAACACGTAACTGACTTGCCTAAAGTTCATATAAATTAATAATATTTTATATGAACAAGGAGCTATTTGGGACGGTTATGTAATTATTAAATGTATTTATTACAAGTGTATAATAGGTGTTTAGTAATTCTCTTTCCTTTCATCCCTTTCCTTCTTTTTTTTTATTTTAGTTTTTTGTTTCCTGTACAGACAAGGTAGAAATACCACCACATGTTCATGTCAAATTACATTTATTTATTTGTTTGTTTATTTAATAATTAATCACATTTATTTATTTATTTTTTTATTTGACACATTTACTCATTAAAGGGATGATGGCGGTATTAAAATGATTTTTGGTGTTTTTACATGAAACACAGTTATTTCTATAACTTTGTTTTTTTTAGTGTTTGTTTAGCATTATGTGGTATGGTATGGTATTATTAGTTATGAATTATGTTACATGGGCAATAATTATATTTTATTATATTGCCAGAACTTCTTTCTTTCTTCCTTCCTTTATTACTTTTTTTTAATGTAATTTTTTTTTAATTCAGCAAATTGTTTGACATCATAACGTTAAAAATAGCATGAAACATTATGGTTTATAGCAATAGCCATTATGTGTGTGGAACCTGTCTGTCTGTCTGTCATCCATTTATTCATCCGTTACCATATCAATTGGTCACTTTATCTATCTATCTATCTATCTATCTATCTATCTATCTATCTATCTATCTATCTATCTATCTATCTTGTCTGTCTGTTTTTCTTTCTGTCTGCCTGTCTGTCATCCATGTATTCATCTGTTACCATATCTGTTGATCACTCTATCTATCTGTCTGTCTTTCTGTCTATTTGTCTGTTGTTCTGCCTGTCTGTCATCTATTTATTCATCCATTACCATATCTATCTATCTATCTATCTATCTATCTATCTATCTATCTATCTCATGAATAATAATCATTGTTTTTGTTTTTACAGATTTTCTTTTTCTTTTTACAAGAGTAATAAATTTACATTTATTTGGCTGAAGGTTACATTATTTTTAAATCATTTATATTTATGAGGACATTTGTCTTGGTGGTTCTGTGTGGCTTTTCTTTGACGTGCGTATGGTACAAATGATAAGTGTTGTTATTGAATGTGAAAGACAGACAGACAGACACAGCCTCTGTAGAGTATTGCGCTGTATCGTCACTTCAGTACTGTGTGAATGCGTGGGTTTGTGCTCTGTTGTTTCTATGTGTGTATGTGTGTGTTTCGTGCCCGTGTTACTCTGCGCTGCATATAAATGGCAGTAGCGTTACTGAGCTCTCCCTTGCCGCCCGTTTGGTGCACATGAAGATTTTAGGTTTCACAGGAGTTTATTCGAGACGTTGCGGTTTGCCAGATGCGGTTTTGCAAACTGCGAGAGAAGCCGCGCTCCGTGGATCTGTATTAAAAATGATTTCCTGTCGTCCCAGACGGCCATCCTGACTAACGCTCTTATCACAGGACCGGACACGAGGCTGAAATGGGCGTGAAGGCGAGTGCGTGTTAGTGCAGGATTTCCTTCTTCTACTCCTTATGACCCCTTTATGACACAACTCGGTTTGTTTTGTATGTCTGTGTGAGGGAGAGAGAGAGAATGAATTAGTTTAGGGGTGGGCATTAATGTCGGTAATGTGTGTCATGAGTGGTCTGTCATTTACAAAAATAAATTAATTTAATATAGACATGCACGCTCAATATTTCTGTCCCTTTTTAAAGGGACAGAAATAATATTGTTTTTTCTTGAGTGATGATAGAAGATTTTTTCCCACGATTCTCATAATCTCATGATGGATTGTGACATTAACCCTATCAGGGCAGGATTACATGTACATGAGGTTCTGGGGAAATTAAGCTGCTCCTCCTTTATGATTTAATTTTTTATTTCCTTCCAGATCAGCCATGTATTTATTTTTCCCCTGTCCTTCTCAGAGACAATTGCAGTCTGAATTATTTACAGTTTTTCCACCAAACTCAAATTTTATTCTGTATACTCATATGTGAGTTTAAACAGAAATTACTCCTTAAATTCTTATTTAAAAAAAGTTTTTTCTTGCTGCTCTTGCTGTGATTTGTCTGGTTGTGCATGTACAACAGTATCACTGCTCCTCTGTCAGATATGAAACACTTCCTGAGTCACAAAACATTTGTTGCTGGAACTTTACTTCCCTCCAAAGTAAAACGAGAATTTGTTAAAAAAATCGGAAAATCTTCAGTAATCTAGAAATTCCTGAACACTGTTGCTCAAACAGATCTTCGGCAAGTTTAAGAGCCTCTGTAATAGTTATCCAGTAGTGTTAGTGCTAGATTAATACACATGGTTTCAACTTGAATGTTGTGTACTTATTGTGGATAGTGCCTCGTCTATAAACAAAGTGTTGTTACAGTGCAGTGAGTCACACTGCTATACTGTCTCTTAGGTACGATTTAATGATACTGTGGTGACGATTCGATTTGCATTGCAATTCTGTAGTATCACGATTTTGTAAATATCCCGATTCAGTGTTATTATTAGTACTTAGCACTGTCTCCTCGCACCTCCAGGTCCTGGGTTCTGTTCCCCGTGGAGGGTATGTGTGTGTGGAGTTTGCATGTTCTCCTTTGTGGGTTTCGGCACCGTCCAAAGACATGCAGATTGGCGTTCCCAAATTGCAGATAGAGAATTTGATAGTCCATCGCAGGGAACACAGATGCAAACTCCATGCACTCAGATCCCGAGGTGGGAATCGAACCCTCGACCCTGGATGTGCAAGGCAACAGTGATAACCACTACACCATAAATCCTTATAATGCTTTTTCTTTTTATGTTGGACGAGTCACGCTTTAGGCTTTCTACGGATGTGCACAAGCAACATGTGTCAAGTTCAGCAGCATATCATATCTGCACCAGTCATTTACATACGCGTGTAGTTGACAGCAATTATAGTAGCTCTAACAGGCGTGAAAGCTCTGAGTCTAATGTCCGTCGTTGTCGGGTGTCTGTGGCCACTTTTAGGTTTTAGTGCTGGCAGTCAGAGGAATGCCTGTGATTGATTGGCTGCATGGCTGAACGAATCAGTGCCGGGGAAATAAAATAATACAAATACAGCCACTTTACTTTAAGACTTATTAATCTTCAGTATGAGCTCTGGCTCTTCTTATACACTAGGGTACAGTAGTAGATGTCGTAGCCTACGGAGCACGACGTTTCCTGACGCTAAGCTTGCTACCACGACGCACACTCTCGTAATAGTCTCAAACGGTATGCTGAACAAGAGAAGGCGTTATGGTGTGTGATTTATTTAGCGTATGTCGCTCACCACTTTCCACACTAATCCAGAATGGGCAACAGGTCAGTAGCGCAAGACGTCTAGTGGGTAGTTTAAGTCACAACGACTGAAGTCACAATCACATGTAAAGATCGAGACAAATCTGGCGTGGTCTGCCTCCAAAAGAGCTAATGTTGCCGTGAGCTACATCTAGGACGCTGAAAACGAGTAAAATAACATGTTGAAATGAAAGGAAACGATGTCACCTTATAAATCATGAATTTTTTTTTTTTTTTTTTGGTAATACAGTGCAGTGTTTCCCACAGGTCTGAGATATACTCGCGGTTGTACGAACGACCCGAAATAATATAAAATATAAACGATTGATCTGTTTGATATTCCTATTCAATTCAATTTTATTTGTATACCGCTTTTAACTATGGTCATTGTCGCAAAGCAGCCTTAATCAAAAGAAAACTATGGACACGTGTATGAAATGTGTATGAATCATAAAGATTAGTGCCTGAGATGTTGGCAAGGAAAAACTCCCTGAGATGGTAATAGGAAGAAACCTTGAGAGGAACCGGACTCAACAGGGAACCCCATCCTCATTTGGGTGATAACGTAAAACAGGGATTGTTTTGCAGCAGTGTTGGGAGGCTGGAAAGTCATTATAACATTAGATGTGTTAATATGGCATCCAGATTCGTTATTGAAGGCTCAAAAGGTACAGAACTGTTTGGGAATTTCAGTCCTGAACCATTGATCATCAGAGAACAGAATCAATCGTGGTGAGGACCGTCTTCATGGTAAAGTGGAACCATCCCCAGTCACCACATGTGTCACAAGCAGACCACATAATTCTTTTGATTGTGTAAAGCTGCTTTGCGACAATGACAATTGTTAAAAGCGCTATACAAATAAAATTTAATTG
>JAQMYI010000036.1:27724236-27739872 GCA_030014275.1 Clariallabes melas | reverse complement strand
CCGACTCTCCTTGGCCCAGATCCCTCTGACCTTCGATCGACTCCCCTATGCCCAGCTCCCCCTACCCTTCGATCGACTCCCCTATGCCCAGCTCCCACTGCCCTCCGATCGACTCCCCTATGCTCAGCTCCCTCTGCCCTTCGACCGACTCCCCTATGCCCAGCTCCCTCTGCCCTTTAATCGACTCCCCTATGCCCAGCTCCCATTGCCCTTCGACCGACTCCCTTATGCCCAGTTCCCTCTGCCCTTTAATCGTCTCCCCTATGCTCTGCTTCCTATGCCCAGCTCCCCCTACCCTTCAATCGACTCCTCTATGCCCAGCTCCCGCTGCCCTCCGATCGACTCCCCTATGCCCAGCTCCCGCTGCCCTTCGATCGACTCCCTTATGCCCACCTCCCTCTACCCTTTGATTGACTCCCCTATGCCCAGCTCCCTCTGCCATTCGACCGATTTCCCCTATGCCCAGCTCCCTCTGCCCTTAGATTGACTCCCCTATGCCCAGCTCCCCCTACCCTTTGACTGACTTCTCTATGCCCATCTCCCTGTGCCCTGCGGCCGACTCCCTCTTCACTCCTCTAGTGCTAGACTCCTTGTCCCGTTTGCCTGACTCCCTTCGACTCCCCATAGAGTTGACTATAGACCATTGGTCTATGATCAACTCCCCTATGCTTTGAGACAGACTCGTCTGTGCCTGACTCCCTGTGTCCGTTGCCTGACTTCCTCTCCCTATATGCCCTGGCCCCCTCCGCTCTGTGACCAGTGTTCTCTGCCCTACAACCGCCTCCCTCTGATCTGTACCTGACACTATCAAGTCTAAATCCAACTCCCTTCACTCTGCTATCTCCCCTGTGCTCAGCTCCCTCTGCTCTGTGACCAACTTTCCCTGCTCTATGATCGACTCCCTCTGCTCTGTAACCGCCACTTTCTCAACCACGTCCTCCGACTGACAACCCCCAGCCGTGCCCGACTGTCTGCCCCGTGCCCTCCTCCCTTGGCTCTATGACCAGTGGTCTTTTCTCTGTGCCCGACACCCACTGCTTTGCATCCTGTGACTGACACCGTCTGATCCCTGACTCTTTCCAGTTCGTGCTGTACGTCCTTGAATCTGTCCATAAATTACATTTGACTCCCTCTCTCTGTGACTTGTCCCGGACTCTCTCTCTGTGACCTGACTCCCAGTCCCAGACTCTAATTGGTCCCGGTCTGCCTGTCCTTCTTTGCTGTCATATTCTGCTGTTTCTCTTCCCTCTCTCTCTCTGTTTCCGTCTCTCTCTCTCTCTCTTTTCCTCTCTGTGTTACATTGCATTTTTTCGCTGTGGCCAAATCCCTGCACTTCAGCCTCCTCGTCCTCTCACTCGTGTCTAACCGTTGTTCCTGTTGTGTATCTGATCACTGCACATCACTGTCACATACTTTCACAGAAAGTCCATTTGAAGCAGTAGGGTTTTGAATATTTCTGTCTTCTCCTATGCTTCTCTTTTTTCCAGGCATGCGGGGATCCCAAAGCCAAGCCCTCGTACCTGATCGACAAAAACCTCGAGTCAGCCGTCAAGTTTATCCTGAGAAAGTTCCCAGCCGTGGAAACCCGCAACAATAACGTAAGACTCAGAGCGCTAACTGGAGGAAAACCTTACCATGTCTGTTTATGTGCTGATGCCGATGACAGTTGTGACATTTTGTTGTGTGAATTGTCGTTAACATCACATGTGGAAGTCATTTTGCAGGTGGAGCTTCTCACGCTTTATCCGGATGTGGTGTTTTTCACAATAAATTGTGTCTTTTGTTTTTCAGCCCATCAACAGTCCAAGATATACGTCTTTATTAACATTATATTCATCCCGTAATTTTCACTAGCTGCTTGTCATGGAAATATTAACAGCAAACTTATGGAACTAGGTTGAAATGTAAATCTTCGATGCTCTTCATCCATATACCGCAGCATTTATCAAACTAATGAGGTTTCCTGAGAAACCCTAAAACCTAAACCGTAACCCATCAACTCCTTAGTGACTTCTGTTTATTTGTGGAGAGATCAAGTCCAAAACATTTATCGCTTACATTTTTCACTTAAAAATTGCTTTTAAGTGGACCCCCCCACCACCCCCAGAGAAACCTTTACGTTTGGTTTCTGGTGAATCTGATTTCACAAACAGCCTTGGAAAACTCATAAAACGTCTTATGTTAAGTGTGTTAAACAATTCCATCATGTTAGCAAAAAAAAAAAAAATAATTTTGCTGTCGTGTAATATCCGTGTTATTAAAAAAAAAGGATCGAGTGAACGGTTATAGGACAGATCGTACTCTAGCTGATCAGTGAGGCCTACTTTGCCTGCCCCAGTTGTGTGTGTGTGTGTGTGTGTGTGTGTGTGTGTGTGTGTGTGTGTGTGTGTGTGTGTGTGTGTGTGTGTGTGTGTGTGGAAAGGAATGTGGGTGGAACACACAACCACGCAATTCTGTCAGCTCACATTCCAGCAGAAAGCAGCGTTTTTGTCATTGTCTGTCAGTGTGTGTGTGTGTGTGTGTGTTAGTCACCGTGATCTCCAGTCATAAGTAATACTCCACTAACAGTTTCATTACACAACAATAGTGCCAGGTTTCAGTTCAATCGATGTAGATGGACATTTTGTGGGCTCCTTTATGTTTTAAAGCTCTGTGTATTTACAGCGTGTACGTTGTGTACGTGTGTATTGTGGTTTTTTTTATTTTTTTTTATGTTTCTCTAATAACCATTATTGTTTTATTTAAAAGAAAGTTTGTTGTAGTTTTTTCAGATGCTGCTCTCATAGTTTATCTCTCTCCTGTCATTTAACGTCCAAGATGTTTAACTGCTTCTTAAACCAATGTCGAGACATGTGTTTGTTTTTCGTGTTTGATTTTTGTGTTTGTTTATATATGTCTCTTTCTTTTTGTGTGTGTGTGTCTTTTTTGTTGTTTGTGCATTTGTTTGCATGCTTAACACGGCTATTTTCTGGATTGTTCTTTTGGTAAGTTTGGAGCCCGTTTGCTTTGTTTAGAGCTCACACACATTTTTATGTAGTTTTAACTTTTTTTTCTTGTACTCACATCTGTGTCGAGTCTCACAACTGGACTGAAGGAACCTCAGAATAATATTTTTTTTCTTTGGATTTGGATGTTCAAAGTGGCAACAGTGTTGCTCGGGCAGAGCTGGTGTTTTAATCTGTCCATTCTTTTACGACTCATGACCACAAAATGTCCAAAATGCAAAGATTCATACGTTATAATCGTCTCTAGTGTAGAATCCGGTCCTCTTCCTACACACAAAGTCCCTGGTGATCTCCTAAAAGAGGACATTAGCTGTTTGAGGATGTGCTTTAAGAGTTTTATAGAGAAAGCTTGAAGATTTCTCCTCTCTCCTACATGCTGCTTTGGAACAGAGCATCCAGCATCATACAGATCTAAGGACATGGCCATTTTGTTGCCATGACAACAATTCGGGCAACTCTAATCGTTCAGACGAATTTAAAAATAAATGAGGATTCTGCAGGACTCAAGATCATGAGTCAGGAAAGAGAGATTTTCATCGAGTCGAACAGCCCATACCTGTCGCCTCGCTGATGTTTATCTGCATGTCGTCGTCTTCCGTGCATGTCCGGAATGCCGAGAGATGTCAAGTCAAGATCATGAGAACTTTATTGTCCATATGCAAAGAGAACAGAATCCGAAATCTGTCATCATAAATCTGAAAAATTAAAAAAATTAAATGGTTCGCACCAGCACTGTCCCCCTTTTGGACAGCACGTATTACATATTATAGTAACGCTCAGCAAAGTGTTCTGAGGTTCCTCAGTTTTGTAACTGCATGGGTCTTTGCTTGCTATAGAGGTTTTTTGTCCATTCACTCAATACCAAAATACACACAGGGTCAGGGTAAAGGGTGTGTAACACACCGAAATAGACACACACTTCACGGTGAATAACAAGGATGGTGAGATTTTGGAATAAAATGGAAAGTTTCCATCAAATCTGAATGTTTTAAATGCTTGTTTTAATCCATTTTATCAAATGAAATATTAAGTGTACTAACTTGAAGTCATTGAGTTAACATTCATTAGTTTAATTTTTGTTATGAGTTAAATATTGAAATTATTTTCTTTTAACATTATTTTAAATACACTTAGTTAATTAACTAATTACCCATTTAAGTTTTAAAATTAAAATTTCATTATGATATTTTTTTTATTTTGACACTGTATAAGACTTGCATTATTTTATTACTAGGGTTACCTTTATTTGTATTATTATTATTATTATTATTCATAATAATAATAATAATAATTATTATTATTATTATTATTTACTTTATCATTTAATATTAAAATAAGCATTTATTATAAATGTATTATATGGTAAATTATTACGTGTATCAAAGATAATTTCCAAGATATTTTTTATGATTTATATATTTATAATGATGTATAAATTCCATTAATTTTTAATCACTTGAAATCTGTTTTGCATTTCATGTCGAATTTTTATAATGGTTCCTAAATTGTTTTATTTTACAAATAATGATTTAATACATTGTCCTTTATTTCCACATGATAATGCAAATTTTCACTTTTCATGATTATTATTATTTTTTTTTTTTGTATTTTTTTTTTTGTGGTGTTCTCTCTCTCCATCCTTGCTGTTTTCCCGTATCATACACGGGGCTGTTTAATATCACAGTTAAAATGCTCTGCTGCATTTTAATAGATTTATAAGGAGTAACAAATGATAACGGTGACGGTTGTGATGTACTAGTAAACACTGTACTGGTTAGTAGTAAAGTGTTGACTAGTATTGATTACGTGTTACAGTATGCATTAGCTGTTATGGCTAGTAAGGGGATATCTTCACCCTTTTTTTTTTTTTTTTTAGAGAAAGTTTTCACATTATAAATACTGTTAATGTATAGAAGAAGCCTATTATAAGTTATACAACTATAAGATTACTGCAAGTCTGTTACTAACATGACTTTAGAGCTGGTTTGCACTGCACAAGACTTTAAAAATCAGATATTATACCATAATATAATCCGATCACAATATCGGATACATGTGTATGATTGGTGTGCCACTCACTCCAAGGATTTTTTTAAATTATTGGTAAGGAATAAAACACTCATGGGGCGTGTTGTTACAGGAAAATAATCAACAACGGGGGTTGACATGGATGTGAGTATGTTCCTGAAACAGATCATCCTGAAGTGTTTTATTCCCCTCATACCACAGACATTTTAAAAAACTTTTTATTTATTTTTTTATTTTTTTACAAGATTTCATCTATTACTGATCAAATTTATTCTATTTAACGGGTACCTTTTAATCTTTAAGCTTCTAAAAGAAAATTAGTTCCTAAAGCCAGACATATCCTCACAAGTAACAATTGCAGCTTTATTTATTATTATTATTATTATTATTATTATTATTATTATTATTATATATTTTTTAATCAAGAAACCATGAAGCTTGAACTCATCTGTCCGAAAAACCTTTTTGACCATTACTGAAAGTGGAAATTTTTTCCATAAATCTTGCATTTCAATCTCCTTTACCATTTTAATAATTTTATTTCTTGTTAAATAACATAATTTTTTAAAATCTGCTTATCATTTACCACAGAAGTTGTTACTATAGAACTATAGCGCATTAGTATAAACTCCTTATTTGGCTCAGAACCAGAAATATTATCTGAGCCGCTGCTCAGTTTCTAAACTGGAGTGAGTTTTAATTCACAAACGCTGTGGTATAATTTTACATTAAACCCATATCACCAGCGGGTTTTTTTTTCTCTAGCGTTTGGGTGTGAGTCTTTTGCAATGCATACTTTCTGTAAAGTCTCTAGTAATTGTAAGGAAGCTGAGCTTTAAGCTAGAAAGGCTTAATGCATGTTCAGACTCGATGCAGGGTTCAGACACTCACACAGTTCCGGATTTTGAAACCACTGCACAAGATTTAAAGTCTCTCAGCTGTTTTTAAGCAATGAAGGTTCACACTATATATGGCTTTTTTTTCTTTGTACAGGGTGACTGAAAAATTCAGGAACCAATGGGAATATGCTGAGCGAAATCCACAGAAAAGCAAAATGCACAGAGCAACGAGGGCGAACATGTAGGGCTTATGGTGTAAACAAGAAATTAAAAAGCATGTGTAGTTTTATTCGCTTTGGTTCCTAACATTTTTAGTCACCCTGTAGGTAGAAATGAAGATGTATTGAAGGATAAAGATTTTATTATTGTTAGGTCAATTCATAGGTAATTTTATTGAAAGTGTTTTTAATTGAAATCTACGCTGCCAAGAGCAGTTACCATGTATTTTAATTCGCAGTTCACAGTATTATTATCAGGAATGTAGCAATACATCAGGACAGGGTACGTCGCAGTCCAAAAAAAAATTCATGTAAAAAAAAAAAACTGTATAAAGTGACTGATAGACCTCATTGCAGACAGTCATTGCAACCTCGATTACAATGACTAAGAACAAGGCCACGGGCGTTTTAGTCGCCTTTGGAGCTCTAGTTCAAATCATCGTTTCCAGGATAAAGACTTTATTTTATTCACTTGATCAGTTTATTTTAGAGGATTTATGCATTTATGTATTGTTTTAAAACATAATGACCTGTTGCTATAAAAAGTTGTAGTTTGTAGCAACTTTTAGTTTGATGTACGCTGCTTTTGTATAGGCAAAATTCACAACTTCTGTTTGTGATCATTATAGACGTCGATGTTTTTCTGAAATATTGAAATATATAAATAATTTCGTTCAACATGTAGTCGACCCCTGAAATTTGTGGCCGTTATGTTCTTAGGGCACCTGCGAATTGTGAAAAAACGCAAATTTTGGATAACAAAAGCAAGATTTAAAAAAAAAAAAAGGCAAACTGCCACAAAGTTTGTTTTGTGAATGGAATGTTGGCTCCCGCAAACAACAAAACAAAAAATGCTAATTTTTATAGTATAAACTCTATGTTCTCAAAACACTTTAAATTCAACGTAATACATTACCTTTAAAAAATATTAAATAAAAGAATTTAAAGGTAAACTCCTGTACAGTACTGTACTGCTGTGTCTCCCGCAGTGCTAGAATGTAAAATACTGAGGTCACCCCTCTATGTGTACTGTAATTCATGAAAGCGTGTTTTCTTTGGTATAAGTACTGTAGGGTAAATATGGTAATAATTCATTACGTTTTCCTCTACGGTTGCTTTTTGTTCTCTCAACAGTACTAAACTTGTATGGAAGATTTTTGCTGAATTTACATTAATATTTATGTTAGTAAATTAGCAAATTATATGGTGCTTAATAACTTAGAGTTAAAACGCATAAAAAGTTATATATTGCCACAAAAAAAAGTAATAAAAAGAATTTGTGGAGGATATTTGCGTTTTTTGTGAATTTCTCGTTTTAAGTTCTAAAGGTAAAAAATCCACTTATGAGGCCACAAACCCTGAACCACGAGTGCGTTTGGGGTCGACTGTATAAACACATAAATCCAGTATTGTGAGTCAGACAAGACTATAACATTACACGCCTAATTATTACACTTGATCTCTGCTGCTTCCTTAATTGTTTATATGATCGATCTGCTGCAAGAAGGACGCAAACAAGTTGTGTGTTGAGATTTGTGCAAGATAAGAAAGAAAGAGTTTATCTCCAGAACTTAAACTCTGACACACATGGAAGTGAAATTTCAAATTTTTCGTGACAAACACGCAGAATATCGTTATACGTTAAACAGCCAGCGTGTGCGTAAAAGGCTTCGAACAAATCTGTGAGGAAAAACTTCATATCATGTTGTTACAATTGTCATAATAACATTGTCAATATTTTTAAATATTGCCAGTGAGGAGATGTTTGTTCTCCAGGGACTCTTTTGAAGCAGCATTAACAACACTGTAAACATGGATTTAGATACAAGATTTAAACAACAGTCTATTGATCAGACGCTCAGATACCGTATTGTGATAATACTGTGAACTGTGATTACAAAAAAAAAAAAAAGTTTATCTGTTTAAATAAAATAAAAACAACAATAGTAGCTCTTGTTCACTCGATTATAAAAAGCGGTCGGATTTAAGACCCTCCACATTACGAACCCTGCTGAAGAGTCAGACTGAATACCCCTGACTTTATAATGGAAATCTTTATAGAAATCTGTTTGTCAACAATTGTGTTCTTTTTTTTTTTTCTTTCTTCATTATTACAGCAACAGCTTGCACAGCTCCAAAAAGAAAAGTCAGAAATACTAAAGAATCTCGCTTTATATTACTTCACGTTTGTGGATGTTATGGAATTTAAGGTAGGCGACTCTCTCTCTCTCTCTCTCTCTCTCTCTATGGACATGTACTAACACATCTCTGTGATCTGCATTTACATGTACTTTTTTCCCCCCTCTTCTGCAGGACCATGTGTGTGAACTGCTCAACACGGTCGATGCTTGCCAAGTTTTCTTTGATATTGTAAGTTGGAAAAATGTATCACAGTTCAGGTCACGGCATCTGCGTTTTTGTAGCAGATACAGACAGAAGAGATATGAGAATTTTCTCATGAGGGAGCAGAGCTGCTGTAAATATGTTGGCCCGGTACACTGGGAATAAAACATGACAAAGATAAGCTGGATGACAGAAGTCAACTATTTGGTAGTTACTGTTACAACCGGGAAGTTGATTAATATATATTTTTTTTTCCCATAAAGGCTCGAAATTGCTTTTACACTGACTAAATTTGTAGTTACAGTTAATGTAAATGGATAGCGATTACATTATTTACTTTTATAGCTTATGAATATAGCTAATGCATTAACAAGAAGGATGTGGACGGGGGTTCAGGGTTTTTCCTTTACCTAAAATGTATTTTAACCAGGTGACAGGATGTCTGGTTTCCAAGCACTGGCATTGGAGACTCCTTCATTAGATGCAGAATATAAATCTAAGTGCTATTTCTTGCTTTAGAAATGATAATGTACTGGGTGTCACATCATTTGAAATATGAATATCTGGAAATGAAACGAAATAGGCTTCATGTAGAAAAATAAAATATATATCAAAATTCCAACAACATACTCGTTCAACATCTCGTAATAATGAATTACTCATTTTGTTAAAATTTGAGATCACCTGAACGAGAATTGGCGATGTTGTTAGACAACAAAATGATGTCAAATGTTTTGGGACACCCTGTATTACGAAAAGGTTAGCTGCAGGTTAGTCAGTTATACAAGTCACTATATTTAATGTAATAAACGCTCTTTTTACTTTTTCTTTTCTCTTTTTTTGTCTCCTCTCCAGACTGTAAATTTTGACCTCACGAGGAACTACCTCGACCTCGTTGTGACCTACACTACACTGATGATACTTCTGTCTCGGATCGAAGAGCGCAAAGCGATCATCGGCCTCTACAACTACGCACACGAGATGACACATGGAGCGAGGTACAGCCAAACCAGCCAGTGTTTAACATGAAGATACAAAGTGTGACTCTGGTCTAGTGAACGGAATAGTGGGATGGTGCACGTGAGAGAGAGCAACGCTAATTTCAGAGTTACTAATAATAACCAGAGTAATAAACTTTTGTACTCAAGTACAGGTACTGTTACTTCAGTGAAATTTTACTGAAGTACAAGTAAAGTTACCATAATAAAAATCTACTTAAGTAAAAAAGTAGCTCATTAAAAATGTACTTGGGGTAAAAGTTAGTTACTTTTTTTTAACAGTGGTGGTGGGATGGGGGATTCTAGTGTAGTTCAAAAAGGACAAGCAGATATAAATCTCAAACTAGTTGTTTTTAATTGAAGGAACACCTTTGCATAATAAAGCTGTTGCCTGTCTTGTGCTTGGTCGCTTAAATATGGCCAGAGGCATTTGATGGCATTTCACTTTCAGCTGTGTCTGCATCACTGGTGTCTGTTTTGTCTGTCTCCATCGTTCTTGTGAATTTAGCGTGTTTATTCTCCCCAGCCATCAATCAATCAGTGCAGCGGTTTCCGGGGTGCAATTTCTTTTATTATTATTATTATTTTTTTTAATATTAAATAACAGAATTTAAAGGTAAACTCCTGTACAGTACTGTACTGCTGTGTCTCCCGCAGTGCTAGAATGTAAAATACTGAGGTCACCCCTCTATGTGTACTGTAATTCATGAAAGCGTGTTTTCTTTGGTATAAGTACTGTAGGGTAAATATGGTAATAATTCATTACGTTTTCCTCTACGGTTGCTTTTTGTTCTCTCAACAGTACTAAACTTGTATGGAAGATTTTTGCTGAATTTACATTAATATTTATGTTAGTAAATTAGCAAATTATATGGTGCTTAATAACTTAGAGTTAAAACGCATAAAAAGTTATATATTGCCACAAAAAAAAGTAATAAAAAGAATTTGTGGAGGATATTTGCGTTTTTTGTGAATTTCTCGTTTTAAGTTCTAAAGGTAAAAAATCCACTTATGAGGCCACAAACCCTGAACCACGAGTGCGTTTGGGGTCGACTGTATAAACACATAAATCCAGTATTGTGAGTCAGACAAGACTATAACATTACACGCCTAATTATTACACTTGATCTCTGCTGCTTCCTTAATTGTTTATATGATCAATCTGCTGCAAGAAGGACGCAAACAAGTTGTGTGTTGTATTTTTTTTCCCCCCGTTGCATTGTTTTTTATTATTTTTCATTCTCATTCATTTATTTTTTTACTCAGTAACGAATGTGATTTAAAATGTAGCGAAGTACAATACTTCAAACAAAATGTACTTAAGTAAAAGTAAAATTGCAGATTTTAAAAATTACATTAAAAAGTAGAAATGCACAAGAAAACTACACAATTACAGTAACGCAAGTAAATGTAACCCGTTACTTTCCACCTCTGATAATAACAGAGTACAACGATATAATAACTGGTCTTATGTTGTGTGAGTAAACATAACTGGATTTTGATATACCGAGATATTAATTGACTTGGCTGGTATTTGATCTTACAGATCAGAGCCAAACTTCAGAAAAAATTAATTGTGCTGATGGAAAACGTGATTTTCATTTTATTTTTTTTCTTCAGCGATCGAGAATATCCTCGCCTCGGACAGATGATCGTGGACTACGAGAACCCTTTGAAGAAGATGATGGAGGAGTTTATTCCCCATGGAAAGGTGAAATTTCACACGAGCTGATTCATCCAGGTTATTTTAACCTGCTCCAGTGCTGTCGAGCCGCTCAGCAATGTATTTTTAGCTTGCAGTAAAGTGATTTGTACATTTCACAATTTCACACAAACAAACAAAAAGACAATTGGATTAATTTTGGACCTCAGAAGCTTAAAAAAAAAAGAACATTTGAAGAAACAAAATAATTGAAAGCACTCCTTTTTTATTTCAGAATGAGAATAAATGCAAAACAATGCATTTTTTTTTCCTCAATAAAATGAAATAAACAAAAACGATACGGTTTAATATTGTAAACAAAATGGACTACAAGGTCACCAGCTCTTAAACATAAATAAATAGATCCATAAATTATCCCAAGCTTTTGATTGAATAATTAAAGTCTCTGACTCAGGAAAAATGATCGATTGAAATATGATGAGCTTTGGAGCAGTTCCTGTGACCTTTAAACATTTTTAGACACTTAGAGCTCCAAATTTTGCCTAAAAAGGCTCATCCACCATAAAGTACACCGTCATGGAGCTGGTGTTGTTTTAAAGCTGAAGAGCTCCTCACATGGTTCGTCATTGTGATCTGTAGCCACCTGACCGTGTGCGGTATTATATATTTGTAATATATATGCTTATGTATTATTTTATTTTGGGCGTCCCAAAAAAGATTTACATTAGTTCGTAGTCTAACAATGTACCCAATTCTCCCTGAAATTATCTCAAATTTTAACGAAATGTGTAAAAACTAAGTAAGTTTAACGTTTTACATTTAATTCTGTGTTGCTAAGCAACAGAAACTCAAAGATGAGGAGTTCGGAAAGCGTCTTGTTTTCAGTGATGAGTCCACGTTTCAGACAAATGGCAAAGTTGACAAGCATAACGTTCTCATGTGTAGGAAGAACCTTCATGCTACTGTCGAGCACATGAGGGACTCGACGAAAGTGAATGTGTCGGAGCTGGACTACCGACTTGACGCGTGCGCGTATTGAACATTTGTAAATCTTTGTGAAATCAGTTATTAAATCTATATCCGTTTGAATTTGTTGTTGGAATTTTGATAAATTAATCTTTTATTTTTCAACACGAAGCTTATTTAATTTTGTTTGCCTAGGACATAGTTACTCAGATATTCATATTTCAAATTCTAAAAAAAAAAAATTTGGGACACCCTGTATTAATACAACTCTGAGTTGTGCAGGTTGAGACCTCTGGTGTTCAGACAGTGCAACTGCATCAGATGTGTAATTAATGGAAACCTCACACCCATGGGAATTGCATTTTTGTTTGTTTGTTTGTGTGATGCCTTTATGTTCGCTATACATTGTGTCACTCCCTTTTAGTCTTTGATGGTACAAACTGAGACATGGATCCATGTGTCGTACAAGTATTTTAAACGGTCACTAACCTTGCATTCTCTACAGTCCCTTTCGGATGCGCTGATCTCCTTGCAGATGGTTTACCCGCGCCGTAACCTGTCAGCCGACCAGTGGAGAAACGCTCAGCTCCTGAGTCTCATCAGCGCCCCGAGCACCATGCTCAACCCGGCGCAGTCTGATACGGTGGGTCAAAAGTTCTGACGTGTCTTTATAACCATGTGTGAGTGAGAAATGTTTTCAGATTTAATGTTATATTTTAAAGACCGAAGTTTAGCTCAAGTTTTGTGATTCGTATCTTTTTTGTGCTTGTTTATGTATTAGCAGGAAGATGTAAAACCGGCTTCTCATACTAATAATCTTGAATTTAATTATTATATACCTTTTGGTCATCTGCATGTGATGTTTTTAAGCGGCTTTATCACTATCGTCCTAGCCAACGTTAGACAGTATATACAGAACAGCAAATTTGTAAATGTATTCATTAAGTTTTAATTCCGATAGCGATAGCGGTGTATTGAAAAACTCGACCAAATTCGAGCTTCAGGTTGTCCAGGCTGCTGACAATATTGTTTGTCTTATACTACTGGAAATTGTCTGCTGCATATTTTAGGACTTTGGAGTCCATTTCTATTTCACTTTTGATTTCACAACACATTTTAGGGTCCTGTCGGAGGTCCTGGAAGTGATGCTTTATGTTTTATAAACATTGTGAACCTTCCTGGAGCTACTTGAAATGATCCGGGTCCAGCACAATTTATGAGCACTTATAGATCAAAGGGTAGTTTCTAGTAGGCACTAGTGCACAGGCTCAGTTTAGGGGGAAAAGCTGAGATCCTCGAATGAAATGTTAGTGTTTTTCTGTAATGAACAAATAGGCAGTCGTTTGGAATTATTAATAAATAATTAATACAAAAACATTGTAAGCAGTTCCCTAAATTACCAAATCAGTCGGTGCGTTTGCTGGATTATCGAGTCCCTTTCTTGTAACCAACAGATCTGTTTCTTGTTTTCCAGATGCCATGTGAATACCTATCGTTAGACACTATGGAGAAGTGGATAGTGTGTAAGTTTGTCTCTCTTGTTTTTGTTTGTTTGTTTTTGTTTGTCTTTTTAATAATGCTGTGACCACGTTACATTCTCCACATCATCCACGAGTCCCTTCCTGTTTTCTTTCTCTGCAGTTTCTCTGTAAATATTTTTTCCCTTCTAATGATATTCTGTATTTGTTAAGCTGCACTAATGATGTCTCTTAAAGAAATCTCTGTGCAATTACGTTTGCGTGTAGTTGGGTTTATCCTGTGCCACGCGGCCCTGAACAGCGAACCCACCGCCCTCAGTTTGTGGAAACTGGCCCTTCAGAGCAGCTCCTGTCTCTGCCTCTTCAGAGACGAGGTCTTTCACATCCACAAAGCTGCCGAGGACCTGTTCGTCAACCTCCGCGGGTCAGCATCGTCTCTTTTCATAGTATTTTCACTGTATTATTATCATTATTATAAAATATGTGATTATATGAAGTCTTCAGTGGATTGATTTGCTTTCATTCTGTTTTGTTCTTTTCTCTCCCATCTGTTTCTGTCACAGATACAACAAGCGCGTCAACGACATCCGTGAATGTAAAGAATCAGCGCTGTCACACGCGTATGTGCATTTACATTTAAATGTCTAAATATAGAAACTTCAAAACAGAGCTAATACTAAAAATCTCCATGGTTAATCAACATTTTCCATTAAACACCAAGAAATGCAAAGCTGACTCCAGCATCTATCATACACTCATCACATTCTCTATCAGAACACGAACAAACACCAGCGTTCTCCATCAGGTCCCAACAAAAACCAGTGTTCTCCATCACGCACCATCAAACACCAGCATTCTCCATCAGAACCCGAACAAACACCAGCGTTCTCCATCAGGTCCCAACAAACACCAGCGTTCTCCATCACGCACCATCAAACACCAGCATTCTCCATCAGAACCCGAACAAACACCAGCCTCCTCCACCAGACATCAGGAAACATCAGAATTTTCCATCAGCCCTTCAGTATTTTCAGTTTAGCAAACATTCTCCATAAAAAAATGTTTTTTAAAACACAAGCGTGCTCCATCAGGCTCCAGTAAACATAATCATTCTCTGTTTTCAGCTCCATGGTGTTGTTTATTTAATTTCTCTTTCTGAACTCGAATATTTTTGCTCTGTCCAGAGGCTCGATGCACAGGGAGAGGCGTAAATTCCTGCGTTCTGCACTGAAGGAACTAGCCACTGTGCTCGCGGACCAGCCAGGCCTACTCGGCCCGAAGGTGATAACCTTTGTTTTTTTTCTTTTTTCTCACATTGCGAGTAATACGAGTCTGTGCATGCCCACATAGCAACACTTAACAATAAAAACTAAAAATTTTGCGCCTACTTTGTTTTCCTCCAGGCGCTTTTTGTCTTCATGGCTCTCTCGTTCGCTCGTGATGAGATCATGTGGCTGCTCAGACATGCCGACAACATCCAAAAGAAAAGCACAGATGACTTTATTGACAAGTAAGGGCACCAAACGAAAGAAAACGACAAATGAATTTAGTCTTTATATTACCTACAGTATTAAAGAGTTTATTTCTAATATCCTGCTGTTTGTTTTTAGGCACATTGCTGAGCTGATCTTCTACATGGAGGAGCTGAGAGCCCACGTGAGGAAGTACGGCCCCGTCATGCAGAGGTACTACGTGCAGTATCTCTCCGGCTTCGATGCAGTCGTCCTCAACGAGCTTGTCCAGGTGAGAGTAACTCAGCATAGATTTACGCATATACAGATGCATCTCAATAAATTCGAATTTCATTGAAAAGTTGATTTATTTCAGTAATTCAATTCAAAAAGTGAAACTCGTGTATATACATTCATTACACACAGACTGACATATTTCAAGTGTTTATTTATTTTAATTTTGATATAATTATGGCTTACAGCGAATGAAAACCCAAAATTCAGTATCTCAAAAAATTTGATTTTTATTTATTATTTTTTTTCCCGATTTTCTCCCTAATTTAGTCGTGTCCAATTCCTCCTCGTCACTAGGGGGCTCCTACTAATCTCCTACGAATCTCCCCCAAATAGGCTTTGTTTCACAATCC
>JAQMYI010000036.1:27700169-27715587 GCA_030014275.1 Clariallabes melas | reverse complement strand
CATCAGTCGAGGCCAGAACCGTCTTCATGGTAGAGTGAAACCGTCCCCAGACACCGGACGCATCCCAAAGAGACACATGGGGCATCCATGTCACGAGAACAAAGTAGTTTTACAGAATCAAAAGAAAATTATAGAAATGAGTTTGAAAAGTGTGAGGAAATACAGTATGTATAAATCCTAACGATCAGAATTTTCCTGATGAGCGAGCCGAAGGAAAAACTCCCTGAGATGGCACTAGGAAGAAACCTCGGGAGGAACCAGACTCAACAGGGAACCTGTCCTCATTAGGGTGATAACGGGTAGCAGGGAATTGTTTTCTAGTCATACTGTGTGTTAGGCAGCGGGAAGGTCAGTATAACAGATGTTTTTAAGTTAATATGGAGTCCAATTTCGTTACTGGAGGCTCAGGTAGAAAAAAGTGTCTGTGGGAATTTCTGCCTGATGTTCTTACAAAACCCACGTCTAGTTCTGACCAACTTCCAAAAGACCGAAACGTAGAAGGATGTTCATCCCATTTTAACAGACGTTTGAGCTTTTTTGGGGGGGTTGGCCATCCACATCATACCTGTTACATTATATAAGATCTGTCTAGCCATGTAATTTGAAAAATATAGACATTTATTGAAGAAGATTCAACGTACAAAGAAAAATTTTGTACTCGTTTGTGCCTCGTTGTTTGTTTCTGAATCTCACCGACGGTCTGAAATCTTTTTCCTTTCAAAGGAGATTTTTCAGTTTGGGAAAAGCCAGAAGTCACAGGGCAACCAAATCTGTGGTGCAGGGTGGGCTGAGATTAGATGTTCCGCCAAAAAATAACTTAATGCATGGTCGGGTCCGTTGTCGTGATTGTTGCTCTACTCGCTCAATCATTTTGAAAGCGACTGCCTCACGGTACACATTCTCACTCAACGGCGTCTAGCACTCCACTGATTAAGACAGTCGCTGTTCACACCAGTCCACTCTCTTGGCTTTCCAGGTTACATCGATGTCCCACAAATTGTTTCCCTTATATTAACAATGGCTGGATTCTTCCAGACAGACCTCGTACACCACGTGGCACAAGATTGCTGGACCATCAGATTCATACGCTTGTTGTGACTTCACAGTCCAGATCCAGTGTCCCTGGATTGTTGAAATAACCTCCATTCTTTTGGGAAGCCATTCCACTAGATCTTATAGTAAGGCTGTGGTAATGTGTGTTTGTTCAGACACAAGAGCAGTAGCTCCCCTGTTCCAGTCCATCCCAAAAGTGTTCAGTGGGGTCGAGGTCAAGACTCTGTGCAGGATGCCAAAGTTTTTCCATTACAAACTCAACACAGCATGTGTTCATGAATCTAGCACAGGAACATCATCATGATCGAACACCATAGTTTCTTTTAGCTTTTGATGAAGAGAAATTGGATTTGTACAGCACACAAAGACATCCTATACAGCTGTGTGCTTCACACTTTTGTTTGTCAGAGCATCACCTATGGTTGTGATGTTCAGGCTTAACAAGATGTGATGTAACACGCTTTAAGCCATTTAAGGGCATTTCAGAGCACAACTGGAATAGCAACCATTTTGGCAACCAGTTATGTTGGTATAATGACATCATATTCTATCATTTCCAATATAGTAAGTCACAGGGTTTTTGCAGAAATTAACCCTGTTGATCTCAAGATGGCAAAGCCCAGAAACCGTAATTCCTCACGGATAATGTGCCAGTGTGTGGACTCCACAGAAATTATGGCTGATTCCTCACAGCAAACAAATCTTATAAACTCTTCACGATGCCTATTACATGCCATGCAAAGAAGTGAGTTAAGCTCAAAATGTAAACTTCAGGCAAAGAAAACACCAAGCTACTTTATTTGAAGAAAATTCACGAGTCACAGAGATATGAGTAACATGATCACTATGAAGCCACAGGACACACTCTTGTTAAGAGAGCTCCAGATCCTGGCATTTAAAGCGCCAAACACCGTCGCTAGCTGCATTACACAGTCCCTTGTGGAATTGCTCAGATTTGGTTTGTTTCCACACGTTTAGGGATTTGTATAAATTTCTAGCTCTATTTGTTGAACAGCTTGAGCTCAGGATGACTGAAGTCGCACCGTCTACTAATGTGCCAGGCACAGTTCAGGGCCACAAGTGTATCTTATTTTAAAGATTTCACGGTGTGGTTTTGGGTATCCTTACACGTTTATCTGACTTCACCGATTCCTACAAACGAGCCAGTTCTTCCCTATTATACTTCAAGGCTAACTAAGAAGTCAGGCATCTTTTCTCTTTTTTTCTTTTGATGCACATTCTGCATCATGCTCAATTTCAGCTTTATAGGAACTCAAGATTGATAATGTTTATAGAGGGACACTGCAAATAGAGTTTTTTCACATTTCACTCTGAATGTGTTGTAATTAGAATTAATTAAAAATATATATTTCTATATATATATATCTTTTGAAAGATGCTGAATGTAGGGTCATGTGTATAGACTTCAGGTAAATTACAGGATTTGGTCCATTTAAATCAAACTCGTTCGTTTCCCTCTTGATTCTGACATATTTTTGGACATATCTTCAGCTGACGAGAATGTCACAGTTCAGTAGGATTAATGCCTGCTGTCTTAAGTAATTTCTTGATATATGCCTTCTGTGAGTCCAGTGCATATTTGAGTGCTTCATTGCCAAACTGTATGATTTGCCTTAAGTGGTAAGCGCAATAAACAATCACAAGAATGACATCCACCGCGTGTAAGGTAACCTCAGTCTCTAAATATTTTTCTCTGTGGGATGGGAAACAAACATTAACAACCTGATCAGCTTTGTTCTGGTCAAATCGTCACACTTACATTTATTTAATTTGACAACTGATTAAGTAAGCCCATCAAGGCAGAGATGGGATTTGACCTCATGACCTAATGATCAGTAGTCCATTGAACTATCACGGCTTTAATCCAGAGACAACTATCACATTAAAACTGATTGTAATGTATTTTTTGGGTTATCTTGTTGAAAAATCCACCTACAGCTATAAGCAACCGGGTTTGCGGCTGCAACGTCACGGCACTAAGTAGAATTTGTGATGCCTTCCGTCCTGCACTAGATTCTCTTTCTCTATCTTTTGCTATCTTATTTGCCATTTTATATATACATATTTTTTTGCCATCTCTAGATTTTCTTGCCTTCTTTTTCTCTTTTGTCTCCGACATTAACTATTACTCTTATTCTTCCTTTTCTGCTTACTTTCCCTCAGTCTGTCTGAACTTTTATGAGTATGTAGAACGGTTGTGTGGAAAACGCATGCTGAAATGCTTGATTTATTTTGTCGCTAATTGAAGCGTACACTGGCGGGGTTACGAGCGCTCCCGTGGGTTAAACGTCCCTCAACACACCAAGCTTCAACATCTTCCTGTTCCACTGGGTGGACTTAGGATTGGCCTGTCTGCCTCATCCCCGATCTGATCTGGTAAACAGGCGTGTTTTTTTTATTTTTTTTTCATTGGAAAATGGGCTTAAATGAGTGTGTAAATGCGCACGCACACAGGCCATGCGATTACTGTGGCAGGACCGGGCAGGCCGAACTGTCCCAGAGCTCTTAGAAGAATAAATGAGATTTACGATGGGTTAGGTGGCTTGGGTTTCCCTTGTTCAAACATGAAACTCCCTCTCTCAGCAGCTCTGAAATGTGCCTCTTCCTATGGCCACTTCACAGCTTTGGACAGCTGCAGCTTTTGTTTATGTTGGAAAGGCATTAAAAGTTTCCAGAAATGTTTCCATCCTTACACAGGAACCTTTTTTTTTTTTTTAAACCAAGATCTTTTTTTATGAGGGTCAGACTGGTCGTTGCTTTGGAGTAACACCAGTTGAACAGGTCTACACTGGGCGTCCAACCTGATGCAATTTTATAAGAAGCAAGTGAAGGAGAAATTGTACTTTTTCTTTTACGGATAACAGATTCGCTATAGTGTGGTGGCATGCTATAGGGAGACAAGCTGCTGAGTTTTTACTTGATCCTGCAAGCATGAGATAAAGATGGAATGGGGGTAAAAGGAGAGGTCTATAAAAGTTGATGTGTATTACAAATGCTTGGGACAAAGAACTGTGAGTTCTCTGCAGGTTCGAGAAGTTTAAAACACCTTATTCCTTATTTTTCCCCTCACACAGAGGCACCATATTGGCGATCGCAGTCTGTCTCTGTGCAACATGTTTCTGGATGAGATGGCCAAACAGGCTCGAAACCTCATCACTGACATCTGCACAGAGCAGTGCACTCTGAGTGACCAGGTCAGTATCACCCTGCCCTCCAACCTCTCCCTAAACACCACCCAGATTCTTAGCATCTAGTCTCTCCCTATAAACCATCATCCTGATTGTTACCCTCTAATCTCACCCAAAACACCACCACCATGATCCTCAAACTCAAACCTCTCCTTTAACACCATCATCCTGATTCTTAAACACTCAAATCTCTCCCTGAACATCGTCACCCTGATCTTTAGCCTCAAATCTCTCATTGAATATCACCATGATCTTTAACTTTAAATCTCTCCCTGAACATCACCCTGATCTTTAATCTCAAATCTTTCCCTAAACATCACCCTGATATATACCCTCAAATATCTCCTTGAACAACATCACCCTGATCTTAAACATCAAATCTCTCCCTTAACATCATCACCATGATCTCTAACCTCAAATCTCTCCCTAAACATCACCCTGATCTTTAACTTTAACCTCAAATCTCCCCCTGAGCAACATCTCACTGATCTTTAACCTCAAATCTCCCCCTGAGCAACATCATCCTGATCTTTAACGTCAAATCTCGCCCTAAACATCACCCTGATCTTTAACCTTAAATCTCTCCTTGAACATCACCACCCTGATCTTTAACCTCTAATCTCTCCCTGAACATCACTGATTTTTTACCTCAAATCTGTCCCTAAGCGTCATCACCCTGATTCTTAACTCCTACCCTCACCCTAAACACTATCATCCTGATCCTCAAACTCAAACCTCTCTCTAAACACTATCATCCTGATTCTTAATTGTTCCCCTCACTCTAAACATAATAACCCTGTTCTTACTCTCTACCCTCACCCAAAACACCATTATCCTGATTATCAACCTAGAAACCCCCTCTAAACACCATCATAGTGATCCTTAAACTCAAACCTCATCCTAAACACCACCATTCTGATTCTTAGCATTGAACCTGTCTAACTACCATCATCCTGATTCTTAAGCCCTAACTTTCACCCCTTAAATACCATGAAACTGATTAATATCTTCTAACCTCACCTAAACCTGTATCATTTAATGTTTAACCTCCCCACCCTTAAAAAATAAACACCAAGACCCTTAGGTTCCATTAACACCACAAATCTTTAATCATTAACAGCCCAGAAACAAGATGATTCCATCCTTAACCATTAACAACACAACAACCTTGACCCTTATGTCAAATAAACACTGTGGTCCTTATCCTTAATTATAACCACCCATGAACACCATGGTTTTTACCCTTACTTCAAAACCTCCCCCAAAAACAGAGAGATTCTTGTTTCAAAACCTCCTATTAACATTGGGACCCTGAGCCTGACCATTAACCTTTATCACTGGCCACATATACTATAACTACTATCTTTAATCAGAGTTATTACATTTAAAAACAAATCCATTTTATTAGCTGTAAGTGTATATGTTTATTTGTTAGCTATGTTAGCTTTAGAGCTAATAAAGTTAAAACTTAACTTTAGACACCAAATATGTCTTGGCTGATCAGCTACATTTGGGGTAAGGGAGACATTTATTTTATTTTTATTTGAACGTCTCCTTTAATGGACTCAAACCGCTAGGTTGTCCTTCATGCCCAATTGTCTTCTTATTTAAGTGGCATCTTACCAGATGAGAAATGTGCTGACTTATGAAGGTTTCTGCAGCCTTATGTGGAACAAATGTGCCCTTTGGCAACCTCACCTTATTCTCCCAAAAAATTGTGGAGCTTTAGGAAAGCAGAACTTCCCCAGATGTTCTCTCCTCAGCCAGGGGCATATATCAACCCTCTCCCCAACCTCTTGAGATAATGCGCGGCGATCTCTTCTTGTCTGTGTTTTTGTAATAATATAAGCAAACTGGACAAGGACTCGTAACTCTTCAAGAGTATACTGCTCTTGTCTCTTTGCTTGCTCATTGGTATAAAAATGAAGGGGCCCTTTTTCCTGTTTCCCCCTTAACCATGCAGCTACTGCCAAAACACTGCGCCAAAACCATCAGTCAGGCCGTGAACAAGAAGTCCAAGAAGCAGACGGGGAAGAAAGGAGAGCCAGAGCGAGAGAAACCCGGAGTGGAGAGCATGAGGAAGAACAGATTGCTCGTCACCAAGTAAGCAGGACTCCGAGTCTCGAGGACACATACACATCATCATCATCATCATCACTACTTGCATGAAAACTGTTGAAATCAGCATGTACAATCTTAACTAACTCCCAACACTTGGTACTACACACTTCAAAAACTCTTTCTTGTGTGCCAGTATCAGGTCATCTTAATCCAGCCTGATGGTGGTCTTTGCTACTTAATCAGCCCTCCCTGTAACCTAGCCACACATGCTCACAGCTAATAGAAAGAGGATAGACCTGGATCCCTGACTCAAATATCCCATTTCCACTGAAGCATTAATATATAATGAGCTCAAACAATGTTAGCCATGTTCTTTCTTCAAGGCTAAGCTTCATTCTTTCTCTTTAATCTAAGGAAAATTAGTTTTTAATGCTAGCTGCTGTCTGACGAGGCTCTTATTTCATGTTTCTAGCTTGGATAAGCTGCACACAGCGCTGTCAGAGCTTTGCTTCTCCATCAACTATGTACCCAACATGGTGGTCTGGGAGCACACCTTCACCCCACGCGAGTATCTGACCTCCCACCTGGAGATCCGTTTCACCAAGTGAGTCTCTCTTTCCCCTTCTTAGTATTCAGTTTCAACCTTTAGAGCTTAGACTTTGCTCGCTTTAGCGGCACGATTGTTTTCCTTACAGCAGAGCCAAAGAAAATAACCGTGCAAAAAAAGAAAAAAAGAGTGTTGACTGTGCAAAAATGTTAAGCAAATGTTTTAGTAACAGGAAGAACATGATAAACGTACAAATTACCCCAATTGTTCCTCATTTCCTAATTATAACTTTTCCATAAAATGTCCCAGCATCATTTTGTAGCTAAGCTGAAAGAGAGAGTGGGTTTAAGTGCGTTCTGCTAAAAAAATCAAGGTTGGTGTAAGTATGATTTAAGTCCTCAGGGAGGGAGGTTTGTGAAATCCAATGTATATTTTTAAAGAATTGCAGCAGGACACAAAATTGAGATGTTTAATAAATAATTAATTAATATTTTGAAAAAGCTAATGGTGAGATGAACGTACTATCATACACCGTGAGTATGTGAAACTGTAACAAACTTGTCATCAACAACAACCAGCCAAAAAGTCCAACCATGAGTGATGGGGGTGTGACTTTGTCAACCTGAGCATTACATCCATACACGAGTCTTCCCCACAAACTTGGAGCTCCATTAAGACATGGTTTGCCAAGTTTGGAGTCAATGAATTCACTCAACAACTTTTGGGATGAACTGGAACCTCAGGTCTGCTCACCAAACATCATTGCTCATCTTCACTAACGCTCTTGTACCTGAATGAACTAGTGGAAAGCTTTCACAGAAGAGAGGATATTATTACAACAGCGGAGAAAGACTATGATTTAACTATGTGACCTTTCATGAACAGAGGAGATGAATATTCCCAAGTAGAAAATGTAGAGACCTGGAGAAAAAGTTTTTAATTAATACACAGGAACATGGTTACCTGATGGATCATGCGTCTAAAATAGAAATGAAGTAAGAACGAAGTAAGTCTCTCCTCTGGTCTAACTCCAGTCTCAGCCTTATCTGTGACATTAAGTAAAGCATACAGCTCTGTTGAAACATTGCCCCTCGATGAATCATATCCCTGTGTGTGCAAGCACTACTCGTATCTTAAAGGCTAAGTATTTAGTCAGCCACCAATTGTGCAAGTTCTCCCACTTAAAAAGATGAGAGAGGCCCATAATTTCCATCATAGGTATACCTCAACTGTGAGAGACAAAATAAGGGGGAAAAAAATCCAGAAAATCACATTGTAGGATTTTTTAATGAATTAATTGGTAAATTCCTCTGTAAAATAAGTATTTGGTCACCTACAAACAAGCAAAATTTCTGGCTCTCACAGACCTGTAACTTCTTCTTTAAGAGGCTCCTCTGTCCTCCACTCATTACCTGTATTAATGGAACTTGTTATCAGTATAAAAGACACCTGCCCACAACCTCAAACAGTCACACTCCAAACTCCACTATGGCCAAGACCAAAGAGCTGTCAAAGGACGACAGAAACAAAATTGTACACCCGCACCAGGCTGAGAAGACTGAATCTCCAATAAGTAAGCAGCTTGGTGTGAAGAAATCAACTTTGGGAGCAATTATTAGAAAATTAAAGACATACAAGAACACTGATAATCTCCCTCAATCTGGGGCTCCACGCAAGATCTCACCCTGTGGGGTCAAAATGATCACAAGAAATGTGAGCAAAAATCCCAGAACCACACGGGAAGACCTAGTGAATGACCTGCAGAGAACTAGGACCAAGGAAACAAAAGGCTTCCATCAGTAACACACTGCGCCATCAGGGACTCAAATCCTGCAGTGCCAGACGTGTCCCCCTGCTTAAACCAGTACATGTCCAGGCCTGTCTGAAGTTTGCTAGAGAGCCTTTGGATGATCCAGAAGAGGACTGGAAGAATGTCATATGGTCAGAAGAAACCAAAATAGAACTTTTTGATAAAAACTCAACTTGTCGTGTTTGGAGGGAAAAGCATGTGGAAACATCATGCGTTGGAGCTGTTTTTCTGCAAAGGGACCAGGACGACTGATCCAAGTAAAGGAGAGAATGAATGGGGCAATGTATCATGAGATTTTGAGTGAAAACCTCCTTCCATCAGCAAGGGCATTGAAGAAGAAATGTGGCTGGGTATTTCAGCATGACAATGATCCCAAACACACCGCCTGGGCAATGAAGGAGTGGCTTCGTAAGAAGCATTTCAAGGTCCTGGAGTGGCTTAGCCAGTCTCCAGATCTCAACCCCATAGAAAATCTTTGGAGGGAGTTGAAGGTTTGGTTGCCCAGCGACAGCTCGAAACATTACTGCTCTAAAGGAGATCTGCATGGAGGAATGGGCCAAAATACCAGCAACATACCAGCAACATCCTACAATGTGATTTTATGGATTTTTTCCCCTTATTTTGTCTCTCATAGTTAAACTATACCTATGATGAAAATTACAGGCCTCTCTCATTTTTTTAAGTGGGGGAACTTGCACAATTGGTGGCTGACTAAATACTTTTTTGCCCCACTATACACGCGAGTATATATTAGAAAGAATCTACTCACCAGTCTGGGGTTCCATGGCCATTTTATACTGTAGGTTGTGCTCGACTGCAGAATGGTGCGTAACCATCATACTCCAGGCCAGGTGAGTTAGGGCTCCCTGCCCCCTTTCCACACACACTGTGGCCACTGAAAGTGCCGAATGCTTTGTGTGCTGCTGTTGACAGGTTCGAGTTGTCTGATGTATGTGCACACTGGCTGTAAGCCCACTGTCACAATAGAAAACAATTGTACATTCATATGCATTAAAAGCTCAATTTAAGGTTGATGAACAACTTAGTTCTTGTTGTATCTTCATCAGATTCTCTTTCTTGTTTTATATTTCGACTGCAGGACTCACTATCACTTTTAGCCTCAATTGCTAACATGTAGAAAATATAAGCTAGCACAAGGCCACTCACTACTGGTTATAAAGGAGACATTTAGGGAAATTGTGCCAGAAGACTGTGTTCAGCTTCACTTCTGCAGGTTTGTGCTGGTGATGCCGGCAGAGCTGAGAGTGGAACATAAAGAAAACGTCCTGCTGGAGGCTTTTGGGCTTTCTGAGCCTGTCAACGGTTTTCTCTCAATTTACGATTTCCCAGTCATGTCAAGGCTACTGTGGCAGGAAACCATTACACTCAGCTCAGATAATAACTACAGCTTCCTCCGAAGCATCCAGGTAAGTGAAATAGAATTTGTTACAGGTTTGTTATACATATGCGACCTAGTATCAATAAAACACAACTTGTTTGGCCACACTCCCTTATTTGCTTTAATTATGTCCTAGGTCAAAACAATGAGTGTGAACTCTAACAAACATCTGCACATCATGAAAACATTTCAGATTTATACAGAGATCACTTACCCAATGCATATCAATCATAATGACTACTGGGGCTAGAGTCAAGACCAGGACTGTTGTGATTGAGGGTGATTTGACATACTGTATAGTCCTTTTTTGTTTTTAAAACAAACTAAGCACTTCAAATCTATTAATGCTGACCAACAGAAAATGGTTTTGGTTCTCTTTCTGTTTACATTGTAAGTTTAGTTGAAAAATGGAAAATGTTTTCTTTCTGATTAACATCAGCTCAGACCTCTTTCTTTTTTCACTATGATTTCTCTGGAGCTCTTAGACCGATTGCAGGCAATAACAGCCTGTAAACAAATTCAAGTAAATGTAGGAACTGTGTATACTCTGGATAAAAAACACTATAAAATGAACATTACCCATCTGATTTTAATTAGCTATTTTCAGACTTACGTGTAATTTAAATAAAAGTTTTTTTCTCCAGTTACATAGAGGTTCGACAGTTAATATGACACTAATACTACACTTTATTGTATTTATAAGTTATTTATTGCAAATTTATACTGTACTTTTAAAAACTATTTTAAGTTACATAAGTATAGTCTGCCAGTGATGTTTATTTTGTGTTTGCTGATTTTGTCCCATTTTTCTTATTAATGGTCAATTACTACAAAACCCTTGAGTATAAAAACTTGGATGAGAAATGTAAATGTAACTTGTATTTGTTTATAGGCCAGTTTTATCTATACCACTATGGTAGAGGGATTGATCTTTTACAGCAGTGAACCAAGGCAATTAGTGCTTTTTTGGCAAAAAGCAAGGCAAACCTGGAATGCTGTTCACATTGCAGATATTAATTAAACCACAAGACTTGAAGGGAACCAAAGTGAGACCAATTCTTAACAGGTGTTGGCACTGTGCCACTTCAGTGGGTACTGTGGTTGTACTATGGTATGGACAAATGCTGTTTGGTAAAAACCATGTCCTTATTGAGTACCACAGTGGCTACCAAAGTTTAGCAGATATCTAATCTGAAATATTTTACATACTACTGCTCTCGAGTACAAGCAGTATCATATTGCTGTATGTAATATTAAGAGTTTCAACATACACATATGCAGGTTGGTACACTTGCACGATTGTACCAAAGTAGGTAAAGTGGTGGAACCATTTACTGTAGTCTGCAAATAACTACAATGGTACTGTAAAAATTACTGTGGTATTATATACCATATTATAGGTACCATTAGACTGCTATTGTATCTATACCACTGTACAATTTCTCATAAGTAACAAGGTCAAGAAAATAAGTGAAAATCGAGTCCAACTAAAATCTTCTTCTTTGTCTTTTGGGTGTTACCATTCAGGGGTTGCCACAGTGAATCATCTACCTTCATTTCTTTTACTTTGCTGTAGAGCACTTTCCAGAGCATACCTCCACCTCTGTAGATTTTCCTCCATCTGTTCCCTGCTCTCGCCACAAAGCACAATGTCATTTGCAAACATCATAGTTCATGGAGACTCCTATCTAACATCATCTGTCACCCTGTCCATCATCAGAGCAAACAAGAAAACGCTCAGAGCCGAACCTTGATACAGACCCACTGCTACCTTGCACTCTGTCATAGGCATCTTTAATCATTTTCCATCTCTATCTCTCTGCCTCGCCAATCTGTACAGATCCACCTCTCTCCAACCTAGCATGCAAGTCCTCGTATGCTCTTTGTTTGCCCTTTGTCACCTCTACCTTCACCTTATGCTGGATCTTCCTATACTCCTGTCTACTCTCTTCATTCCTCTCAGTGTCCTACTTCTTCTTAGCTAGCCTCAATAAATTATAATATCATCAAAAAGTTAATTTATTTCAGTAATTCAATTCAAAAATGAAGCTCATATATTATACAGATTCATTACACATAGACTAAAATATTTCAAGTGTTTATTTCCTTTAATTTTACTGATTTGATGAGAACCCAAAATTCAGTTTCTCAGAAAATTAGAATTTTACTTAAGTTAAATAAAACAAAAATATATAAAAAATTAACACACAAATGCTGGACTACTGAAAAGTATGAACATGTACAGCTCTCAATACTTGGTTGGGGCTCACTTTGCATGAATTACTGCAGTGTGACGTGGCATGGAGGTGACAGTCTTTGGCACAGCTGACATGTTATGGAAGCCCAGATTGCTCTGATAGCAGCCTTCAGCTCTTCTGCGTTGTCGGGTCTGGTGTCTCATCACAGTACCCCATAGATACTCTATGGGGTTTAGGTCGGGTGGGGAACATCCCACAATATTGCTGATGTTTTATTGGTGTGTCAAGCAGAACAGTACAGGCAATCCTCAAGTGTGACTTGAACATTGATCCAGGAGAAGAAGGAACATTGTGTTGAAGTCTGCCAAGAGCTCCAGCAGTGTCCCATGGATGACCCATCCTTTATGTCAAGGATCATTACCAGTGATGAAACTTGGGTGTAAAAGTACAACCTTGAGATGATGCAACAATATTCACAGTGGAAAAGCCATCATCAGTCATCTAAAATGACTAAAATAGGCAAGGCAGGTCCGCTCATTGTCTTTTTTGAAATTCGTGGGATTGGGCACCGAGAATTGATCCCCAGTGGCCAGACCATTAATAGCGAATTCTACTGCCAGGTTTTAAGGTGTCTGAGGGAGGACATACTGAGAAAAAACTGAACTTGTCAACAGAGCTAATCTTGAAACATTTTAATACCAGATTGCACTTTGGTAAAGCTTCTGTTGTATCATGTAGAGGAAATAAGGTTTTGATCTTTGTCTTCATTATAGTATGTAATAAGATAGAATAGAGCACTTATATTCTATCTTATTACATTGAAACTGAGTTTAAGCATAAATGTCAAACAGCAAAAACTTCACAAAGTTGTTATTACTTACAAGTTCCAGTAATGCCAGACTTGGAATGGAATGGAATGCTTCTGGGGTTTAAGATATGACTTTCTAGTTCTGTTATTTGAATGGTTTAAATAGCTGAAGCTGAATCTTCTATAAACAGATTAATTCAAGCATCCTGAGGCCAGAAGAAAAAGAAACTAAGTATGTCCAACTAGTCGCACAATTTGGACACTTCCAGATGGTTAAACACGTCAGTAAAGTGTCCTTTCTGTCTGGTTACATCTTCATCCAAACTGATAAACCTGTGTACAACCCAGGAGACACAGGTAATAAATGCACCTTTTACAGTATCTAAAATGCAATGTTCACCTAGTTTATCTTTATTACTTTTATATGTTATATCAATACACGTGGAGTATTAAATTCTGAAGGTATTTTCTCTTTTGTACAGTGCGCTGCCGTGCTTTTATTTCCAATGCAGATTTTCAGGCTTTCAATAGCACCATTTCTGTTGAAATCCAGGTGAGACCCTGTTCAGTTCTTCTTCTTAAACCCAATCTCTATCCACAGATTGAAAATGAAACAATGAGATTTGAACAGAATGCATAAGTCTACAGTCTGGTCTAGGAAGAGGTCAGACCCAGCATTGCTTTTGTATACCACTCGGGGGCTCCTTGGTCTTAAGAGTTTGTTGTGCTGATGGTTAAACAAAAAAGGCATTTGTCAAACTTTTTATGGCGGCACAGTGGTGTAGTGGTTAACACTGTCGCCTTGCACCACCAAGGTCTGGGTTCGATTCCCATCTCTGTGTGCATGGAGTTTGCATGTTCTCCCTGTGCTTGGTGGGTTTCCTCTGGGTACTCCGGTTTCCTCTCACAGTCCAAAGACATGTAGGTTAGGTTAATTGGTGTTCTCAAATTGCCCGTAGTGTGTGAATTTGTGTATGTCTGTGTGCCCTGCGATGGATTGGCGCCCTGTTCAGGGTGTGCCCTAAGTCTCCTGGGATAGGCTCCAGGCCCCCGGGACCCCGAATACGGGACTAAGTGGTAATGACGCTGAGTGAGTGAGAGAGTGAAAATTTACAAAGAGTTTGAAGGTTCTGTTTTAATATACTGTACCTAAAAGTTTAATTATAGACAACATTTTATGGGACAATATGTGAAAAATCAAATATGGAAAAATCAGTGGTCTGTCAATTCCTGGTCTATTGATTTTGTCCTTGCAGACCCAATGTGAGCTTTGAACTTTTTATTTACTTGGCTTATCATGGTGCACTGAGCCAATGCCAAAATGAAAGATCATTTCTTTCCAGCTTGTCCTGCTGTTTTGTTGCATGGAGCCTTTACTCTCTATACTTTACACACGCAGCATGCTTCAACACACCAGAGGAAGAAAACACTGGCACTGGGCATTCAAAGTAAAATATATGTCATTGGATCACATGGGCCATTTTACAGAAAAGATGAAAATTTGGTCATAAAAATCTCCTAAAATACAGTATATATCTTCTTTCACACTTAGAACTCCTTTAATAGAAATAACGTACTTTATAAATTCACAAAAAGTAGAGCTTAATGCATTCTTATTACTGTATATCCTTGAACTTGACCCCTTTAAAAAATAATGCTACAATTAATTATTGAACATTAAAGTAAGAAAATGTATTTCATGATTCAAAGTACGTGATATATTTTCTGAGTGTCTGTTATGTTAATTTAAATGATTTTGGCATTAGCAAAACAAAATGACAACACTTTACTGTATACAGTACCATTTTTGTAGAATGATCCATGCATGATCTATCATCAGGTAAATATGATACAAAATAAAAAGTATTTGCAAGAATTAATACCATTACAATAATACATCTGATAGAAACAATCTACTGGCAAAAATAAAATCTCACATGGAGCAGTAGAAAAACCACAAGCATCAGATAGGCATCAGGAGAGGAAAATAAGGCTTGTTCTCTGGGTTGGAGAGGTTTAATAAACTTAGTCCTTTCAATCAAAGTGACTCTGAACCATTACGGGCATTTGTGAGCTACTGTGGAAGAGTGAAAATCATTTTGCTGTTCATCTCTGCTGTGTTGCAGAATCCTGATGGAATTACAGTATATACCACACCAAGGAGCAAAGCAGCAAATGGCATTCTCTCCACCACTTATGGACTCTCAGACATTGTCAAGTATGTTTGGATTAATTAATTATTTGTGTGTGTGTGTGTGTGTGTGTGTGTGTGCACACGCTGATTTAGACCAGGTCCTAGTTATTAAGC
The DNA here is from genome assembly GCA_030014275.1 of Clariallabes melas. NCBI lineage: Eukaryota > Metazoa > Chordata > Actinopteri > Siluriformes > Clariidae > Clariallabes > Clariallabes melas. Next base: position 27,700,194 of record JAQMYI010000036.1, on the reverse strand, counting down.
GAAGGTTCAGAAAGAAGGTAGTCAT
>JAQMYI010000036.1:27559131-27576748 GCA_030014275.1 Clariallabes melas | reverse complement strand
TGCTGTTTAATTAAGCAAAAGTACATTTTATCCGATTACTCGATTAAATTTTTGGTAGAATACTCGATTACTAAAATGTTCGATAGCTACAGCCCTAGTGTGATGAAGAACAGGTTTACACAACATTTTGGCCATATAGGGTCTCGAACCTTCAGGGTCTGGGGTTTGATCCTCGCCTGGGTCGGTCTGTGTGCGTGGGATTTGTATGGTTTCCCCCTGCTTGGTGGGTTTCCTTCAAGATCTCCAGTTTCCTCCCACAGTCTAAAGACTTGCAGATTAGTCTAAGTGCCTAAAACTAACTGCTCTGTATTTGGTGCAGGCACTATGACAGACACCTACAGTCCAGGGGGCCTGAACGCCAATGCGGAAGTGGAGACAGGAAGCGCAGCGTAGGGAAATTGTAGCATCTTTAGGAGGCTTGTTATAGTAGATATATATATTTTTATAATTAAATCAGATTTTTTTTTAGTTCAGAGAGCACTTTAACACTGATTATTAATCATCATGATTCTGTTGGAAATAAACAATCGGATCATCGAGGAGACGCTATCGCTTAAATTTGACAGCGCTGCTAATGGGTGAGTTAGCACGGAGCTAATGCTAAGAAGCTAATAGGTTTGAAAACGACACGCCTTAGTGTAGACACAAGTCATAATATATCAAATATGTAATATTACCGTGTTTTATAGCAAATAAGTGTAATGAAAAGTGCAATGGGTTTTTTTTAGGATGGTATTTAATCCTGTCAGGTAGTGGTTAATGATATTGAAAGCCTAAAAATATATAATTAAAGAAATGAAGCAAAGATCAGTAGCTAGTTAACGTTTGATTTGGTAAAGTCCTGTACATTTTAGCTTGAATATATTTAACTTTAAAAATGCATTGAGTTTATTTATTGCTTTAGTAGTTTAATGCTTTAGTTAGTCGATTAAAGCCCATTCAGGTAGCCTGCAGGTTAAATCTCTGTGACACTACACTAAGTAAATAATAAAGTATTGTTTGTACTGAAATTGTTTCATTGTGCTGTATGTGACATAATTCATCAAGGTGATGTTAATTGAAATGATTGATTGTTTCTTTGCTACTTAAGGTGTTTCCACCAATCAGTCTGCAAACAGAGCTTTTGCCATATAAGGTGGTTTAGTGCATTGCTTTCAGCTCCCGCCCCTGACAGCTCACACACAGATTTATAGCAGCCTCTCACTTCCCCATGTCTCTGCAACCTAACCACTGCTGATTGATTCAGCGTATAAATTCTGATGATCTGATGACAGGCAGACGAATTTAGTTCCTTTTTTTAATCACTGTAACCTTGTACTTGACAGCTAGAAACAAAGGTCTTGTGTCATAACATCATGTATTCTGATCCCTGAAATCGCCGTAATAAGTTAATGCCCAGGTGCTCGTTCTCATACCTTGAGGCAACAACAAAGCCACAGGTGATCGTTTAGCGGATGCTGTAATGTACGAGGCGGGTTCGAGTCAAACCGGGATTTTTGAACGCACAGAACACTGTTACACTGTTATTATTTTTTTATATGTAAAAAAAAAAAAATAATAATAATAATAAATTGCTTTATTTCTCTATATAACTCCTTCTACACTAATGCACTTTTCCCAGCGTTTCGCTAGTGCTCGGGTGCCATAAAATTTGCCACGGTATTTTAACACTTCAAAAGTTCTAAGGAGGGGTGTTACGGTATGAGCAAATATAAAACACTGCCTTTTCCAATGTTTGCACCATTTTTCATCAAACTTCAATATTGAACTTGAAGACATGAAAAAGAAACGGCTACCTTTCTGTCGGGCCAACGCTCTTCCCATTTGTGTTAGCTTTTCAGTGATCTAGAGGATGTACAAGGGTTGTTCGAGTCAAACAGGGACTTTTGATTGCACAGGAGACAGTTATGAGTTATTATTTCGCTATATAATCTCCTTTCACAGCAATGCACGTATCACAGTCCGATCATGGCTCCGGCATACTGATGAGAAAAAATTTGTGTGTGTGTAATATACAAGGATCTATCCAATGACAGAAATTGAAGATTTGAAGCACTTTTGTAATTTTGTGACAAAAAGTCATTTTGGATAAGAGCATCTGCCAAATGCCTAGATGTAAATGTTAAAGGAGCTCCTGGGAGGCCAGGGTGTCGGACGTGAAGCAAGAAGTCCGATTGTTGCTCAAGTTTACTGAGGGAACGTTCTATCTTGATGGTATTGAAGCACAAGTGACATGCTGATATAAGTGCTTTAGTGTAGCAGGGGACTATATCGACTTCTGTTATTTTGCACAAAAGTCCCAGTTTGACTCGAACACATGAGTGAGAAATGTATAACTGGACACGCTGAAATAAAAAAAAAATTGTGATGTGTTAGTTCTTTCCGGTTTCTCCCTCTGTAGCTTTTTTTTGTGTTTTAATAATCTCAAAAGGGAGGGGGAAAAAATAGAGACGCTATTGATGTAGCACTTGTCTCTAGCAGTTATGACGTAAGTGATAACAGGAACTAGCTTGTCTATTTTGAGTTAGAGTACTGACAAGGCTTGGCTCACTACAATACCAGGCATGCAGGCCTTGCAACAGGGAGGAATACCGCCTTGCAGGACTTGCAGGATGACTTTACAAGACCTCCAGCAAGCAGAATTTGAAGAAAGCAGCTGGAATTGCTGCAATTTGTCTCATCTGGTACCTTTACAGAACTGTGCATGAGATCTAGCTCCTGCTTCCTCTTACAGTTTAAACTTCCTCATACAGTTTTAATGAAGTCTGACTTCAGACCCAAGTTCACGTCAAGGTCCTTTTTTTCTTTCTTTTTTTTTGTCAGACGGATTTTATATGCATCCGTTGCTTCACTTTGGGAAAAGCTACTGCTAGAAATCTGGCAACTTTTCCTTCCGAGCTACCGAGTGTTAGGACGGCCCCTGACTTGTGTTTCAGAGAAGTGAAATGAGTTTGTTTAACCCAGTGTAAAATTCTTTAGAAATTGCACATGGCTTAATACAAGTCTGTCTAAATATGTGTGTCTGTCTGTCTCCTGGTGGGATGTCGGTCTTACTCATTAGGCATATTAGGCCACACCCAGAAAGCCTCAAACCCGTCCCGTTTGTACCTGAGTGGTGTTTTATCACATTTTTATTTCATTATTTTTTTTCTAAAATAATTACCAGTTGGTAAATAAACCTCTGAAGTTTGTCTACATAATTTTTTTAACCTTTTTAACCATTTTCATTTTGTTTTGTGTCCAGGAACAAGCCTGAAGCAGTAGAAGTTACATTTGCTGGTAAGTAAGATTGTGTGGGTGGGTGTGAATGTGTGTGTGTGTAACAAGTGTAATCCAGGCAGTATATGGCACAATAATCAAAACCCCATATTTAAAACCCGTGTAGTGTTGCACCTTCTTACGTACAAGAGAGACACAACAATGAATAAAGAGTTGAGTATAAGATATTTCTACATCCGTAGAAGAATTACAGCACATCTGTGTGTGTGTGTCAGCGTCAAAGTATTTGAGGGGTTGTAGTGTGAGTAAGCTTAGTGTGAATGTATTTGGTTGTTGTTTGAGCTCAGAGTTTGAGATGTCTGTCGAAGTGTGAACGCTGTTTTTAGAGAAACTGCATCTAGTCAAAAAAAAGGACGACTGACATAAACCACCATCCTGATCATCAGGTGTAATGGCTGTCCATTCTCTTGGGGGGAAAAAACCTTAACGGATGGATCTGCCTGCGTATAAGTGCCGTACAGATTCTTCAGCCTAAATGCAAAACTGTGACTCTGAGCCCCGCCCCTAATCCAGCTCAGGATTGGTCTGAAGATCGTCTAATGAAGGGTTAATACCTCTGAAAACCCACCGCAGGTAACAAATCGAACTGATCGCATTGCATAGCGTGCCGGACCAGGCGTAGATAGACGCAACACTCCTGATGTAGACGGCACCATGATTTGGTTGAAGTGAACCCTAAACCACTGGCTTCAAGAGGATTAGAGATCTGGAGCGTCCTCGGGGCCAAAATTCACATCAAATTCGGGATCAAATTTTTTTCCCCTTTGCTTCGCACTTGACATTCTTCATATATTTGCATCGTGCATGCTCAAAATAAACTAAACTAAACTTGTTTGGTGTCGTAGATTTTGATGGCGTGCTCTACCACATCTCAAACCCCAACGGCGACAAGTCCAAGGTGAGGATCAGCATCTCGCTGAAGTTCTACAAAGAGCTGCAGGAGCACGGGGCCGACGAGGTACAAGCTTCCCATTAACAGTTTCACATGTTTTATAAAGTGTAGGGGAATGCAGCCCTAACACAGAGCTGATTAATTATTAACCAAGGCATGAGTATTGCGGGATCAGAAAGAAAGCCAGACTTCTGCATTAACAACTTTAACTCTTAATGACAAAATGAAAATGATACCAAAAAAAAAAAGAAATTGCAGCAACAATTGAAATTTTTGTTACATAGAACCAGTCTTGTGGAATAGTGCATGGTAAGTAATGAATGTTTAAGTCTTCGACATCTGTGTGTGTGTGTTTAAACACCCATCCAGTAACAATCCAGCAGTCTTGGTATTGGGTCGACATCAGGATAAATAAATAAACCCAGTGGCTCCTGTACATATCTGAAAAACTTATACAATTTCTGATTCTGTAATAAATACCTACAGAAGATGGGAAATGGAAAAGAAATTGACTTTTCGTAGTTGGACAGGTTCACTTGTAAAGACTTCTTCCACTGAGACATATTCCACCTATGGTGCAGGACTTATAGTGCACCTGTATAGTAGGTTTAGCTGATAATGTGGCTGTAGCTACATGGAAGCTATGCATATACAGCGTATACCTCAAGATTAATGCTTCAGTCCTTGAACTTGGAAAAAACATGATGAAGGTTTCCTGGGTTTTGTTTGTTTGTTTGTTTGTTTTGTTTTTTAGTCCAAGGTCAGGAAAAAAAAAAAAATTAATCTTGTACTTTGAATGTCACCATTTAGCAATGAACTAATGATCTTTGGATGTGGTCAAAAAAATGCCTGTAAAGGCCTGTTTTTATAGTTTAAACCCTAAATATGATCCCAAAACATTTTAATTTTATTTCAAACTCAGCTTAATACATTGCACGTAAAAAAAAAGGGATGTAAAGGTAAACCTGTGTACTGTACAGTAAAACAAACCAAAAAAATATAAGAAACTAAATATTTTTAGTTTCTGCAAAATTGTAAGGGGTTTCCACAAACTGTTATTACCTATTCTTAGTTCTAAGGAAAAATCTGCGAACGACTGAGGCCGCGGACTATGAACTGCGACTTCACGGGGGTCGTCTTTACTTCTATGTATATTTAAAGAGCTCAACGATTTAAGTCCCGCCTTCATATTTTAGGTTTCTGAACCCTCATCTTAGATGAGACTGAATTCCTGTAACCAATCAAGCAGAAGGCGGGATTTATTTACCTCACACAAGCTGGCTCACTGTTTTGCAATAGTTTATTGTTATTATTATTATTATTATTATTATTATTATTTTATTTTTAGCAATTATTATTACAATATTAACAGATATTGAAAAAAACAACAACAATGATTTAAGTCCTGCCTCAAGGTTAAGTGCTCAAGATTTCTAACCAATCTTAGATGAGACAGAATTTCCGTAACCAATCATGATGAGCAAGTTTATTTTCATAACATTATCATTATTTCTAAATCACTTAATCATACATAAATATGGTTTAGATGTTGAGATTTAATTAAGTTAGTAAAGTTGTGCAAAATTGAGCTAAAAACACATTGATTTAAGCCCCGCCTTCATGCGCTAGGTTTCTAACCAATCGTAGATGAGACTGAATTCTTGTGTCCCCTCATAATACAAAATGTGGGACTATAATCACACGCAGAGACTTGCTGACAGTTTTGCAATCTTTTAAAAAATATATTTTTTAATGTTCATTGTTCTTTAAAAATCACTAATTTAAGTTTATACATTATGTGCTTTAGATACTGAGATTGAAAAAAGTCACAAATAGTGTGCTAAATTGTTGATTTCTAACCAATCATAGACGAGACTGAAATCTTACAGTAACCAATCATGACGCTGGAGGCGGGATTTATTTTCCTCACACAGAAGCATCCTAACAGTTTTGCCGTTGTTGTTCATTATTTTAATTATCATCATTATTCCTTATAAATCACTTAGTTTTACATCAAGGTACATAAAATCTACATATAAATATGAGTTTTAATAAATAACAAGTCCTGCCTTCTGCCTCAAGGTTTATAACCAATTATAAACGAGACTCAATTCTTGTAAACAGTTGTAAACCAATTGTTTTGGAGTAGAGTCACATGTTAAAGCAGCTGTGTTTTTGGATTTTAACAGCCCGGTTGAAGCTCAATGAGAGGACGATGACATTCAGGACACCACGCTGTGTTTTGTAACAGGAAGTGTGTCTGACTCACCTCTGATAGAGGAAGTCACACATTTTAGAAAAGCTCTAAACTGGGTTGCTCGCTCACTCTGAGGACACACGGTCAAAAGAAATTAGACCCAAGTGATCATCTGACAATTTGATCTGCGTTTGAATTAAAATGATAGCGCCAGGGGAATTTGCTTATCACGGAGGATGTGGTGGGCTGTTCCCAGACCATGCAAACCAGTATTCAAACTTCTGCGCACTTCATGACAAGGGTGGCAGATGTGGTGCGTGTGAACTGAATGCAAATTCGAAGAAAACTGGAGCAAAGTTCCACAAAGCTCGTGCCAAAAGTCTCGACTCTTAAAAAATGTCAAGAAAACACAACAGTAAACAGATTTGATTTGTTGATCTGCTGATAAGATAGTAAAATAATTTTCTGGAAAAAAATGGTGGTTATATACTTTTATAACATTAGACATTAGTCTAGATTTTATGTGAGTAAACTATTATGAAAATGCTTTGCTGAATTGTTGGTGAGGATGTTTGCTTTTGAAGAAATATTGTTTGTTTATGGAGAAATTCTGGATGAAGCCTTCACCAGAAAGTTTTTTTTTCATATTTTGGAATATGGAAAAACATTATTAAAATAAAAACAAAAAAATCTTTTAACGATAAGGTACTGACGTTGCCCGAAAATAAATATAGAGTATTGTGCAGAAGTCTTTAGCCCTTCCTCATTTCTTCATATTAAATTAAACTATATAGACAAAATTAATTAAATGGGAACAAATGTTTTATTGTGACAGACTGTAAAGTGCGGTACCATGGATGCCAGTGGTGACAATCTATTACAGGGCATAATAGAAAAACACAAACTTCAAAAAAATTCTAAACTGCAGAAGCGTACTGGACTTTCTAGAGGTTACTCAGAACATTTTTGTGCAAATAAATAAAATCCAGTGATCAAAATGAAAAATTCAACAGGGACAAGTCAAGTGAGGGCTATAAAGACGACTTTAGCTCAACTCTTTGACGGATGAGATGCGTATCGCAGGATTATCAGTACAGAGCTCTGTTCAGTTATGATGAATGTTATGATTGAAAAGGTTGTGAAAGGTGTTTAAAGTAACACTACTGTTTTTGGTTTCAGGTGCTCAAGAGTTCGTATGGAAACTTCCTGGTGCCAGCAGAAGATGGTAAGATCCTTTAAACGTACTCAATCCGTACAGTAATTCAGACTTGAAATTTTAACCGGTGTAGGGGCTCATCCTTAAAAAAAATTTTTCATATAAATTCGCAGTTTAATCCCCTTCTAATTTGATTGGTTGGTTTTATTCACCTGCTTACTCTTTTTCTTTTTTTTGCACACGAATCCCAAACTTTCTGCTCCTTTCAGCTCCACACTGCATGTTTACTTTGTTTATGTATCGTTGAAAAGATCAACTAATTATGTTCCTGAACTGGCTGTGTGTGGACAAACTAAACTATTTAAACTATTTTATTCCATCAAAGTTTTCATTGGAAATGCTACTAAGGTTTTTAGGGAATATATGTAAAAAAAAATTTTTTTTCTTTTTTCTCATAGGCTACAACGTGTCATTGCTCTTTGACCTGGATAATCTGCCAGCCAATAAGGAGCAGATTGTCCACCAGGCGGGCATGCTGAAGAGAAACTGCTTTGCATCCGTGTTCGAAAAGTACTTCAAGTTCCAGGAGGAAGGTCGCGAGGGCGAACAGAGAGCCGTCGTCCATTACAGAGACGACGAGTCCATGTAGGTGACCAAACCGTTTTGAATATACAAGTATAACGTCAAAAGAGTCACCAGCGTGTGGTGGATATCAGATAGTTTCATTTTGTCATTTGTAGTTAGTAGATTTTCCTCAGACGAGGCAGAATCTTATCCGTCTCTCCTCGGCATGACTTTGTCGTCTCCGGTTTCAGGTACGTGGAGTCAAAGAAGGACCGTGTCACCGTCGTGTTCAGCACGGTCTTCAAGGATGACGATGATGTCATCATTGGAAAAGTGTTCATGCAGGTGTGTATCCTTAGAGATTTTTATTTTGGGGGGGAGGCGGGTAAAAAATACCATCGTGGCTGCCTCGCTATGATCTCATGTCATTGTGGACGTTTCCCCGAACAGCGCACATTATCTGCTGTTCACAATAATGACCTTATAAACACAAGTTTTACTCGCCAAACAAAGGTCTCATCATTGCCAGTCCACTATGGGTGTGTCTCAAATCACACATCTTGTTTACTACAGACACCACATAAAGATCTTCTTGGATGTGACTCAAGTCTCTCTCTCTCCATCTCATACACACACACACACTATTCACTATGTAGGGCATTTCTAAACGCACATCCTGTCTAATACATGGGGTGGACACGGTCACTAACATCAGCTGTAGTAGGACACATCATTTTGTACACTATTTCCGGTATTTAGGGCTCATAATCCCCATGAGAAATGTACATTATGTACCATCACTGTAATGCATAGGGGACGTGTCCAAAATCACACACTCTGTTCACTTCATACAAAATTGATCGTGGATGTGTCCCAAATCAACCAATATTCACTAAATAGGCCACAGTAAGACAGTGATTAAGGTAGTAAGATGGTGGCCCTGTCCCAAATTACACACTACATTTACTCCATAGGCCACCATAACAAATGTACACAGTGGAAGGAAGTCCAGCGTCGAGGCGTCCCAATTCCCTTCATGTCTATAATGTGCCTCAAATGATGCACTAGATTATGATAGACACCATATCATGTCCCAAATCTTTTACCCAGTTTACTACATAGGCTGCATAAATGCAATCACAAATGCCCTTAATGGAAGTGTCCCAAATCTTTTACCCAGTTTACTACATAGTCTGAATAAAATCACAAATGCCCTTAATGGAAGTGCTCCAAATCTTTTACCCAGTTTACTACATAGGCTGCATAATTGAAATCACAAGTCCCACTAACGAAAGTGTCCCAAATTGCAAATCCAATTTACTACATGGGCCACATAAACACCATCATAAAGATCTCCATCTTTTGTGGAAGCGTCTTAAATCGCGCACCCTTTTCTTCACATAAGCAACATGACCACAGTCAACAAAGACCCACTGAAGACGTGTCCCAAGTACCCATCAAGGGCATGACCACATGAAGACCATCACCATCCAGACTGTGTCTGAATTCAAACATGTTATTGAACATGTATTCCACGTTCAGTTCATCACAGATGTCTCCTTAAGTCTGCTGTGGACGTGTCCCTTATCAGGAGAAGGGCATTCATCCAGGTTATATCCATGGAGATTATCAGGATGGACAAAACACAGCTCATAACTTGTAGATGCGGTGTCAGTTTAACACATGTAGACAGTTCTGCTCTTTTGGAGTGTGTGTGTGTGTCTTATTTTTGGCCTGCTGCTGCGTGTCCTCACTCGTCTGGCCTTACATTGGTGTAAATACACAACTTTTCCATTAAGGAATGTTATGAAACCTTCTGAATTCATGCGTGGCGTGAGTGAGAGAACAGTGCACTGATCTCTTTAAACGAGTCCCGCTTTAAAAGGAGTGACACATTTGTTCTTCGGTTTGGCTCTAAAATAAAATGTACTCTGCGTTTCATCATCCCAGATGTAGTCCATCAGCCAGGACGTGTTTTTTTTTCTTTCTTTTTTCTTTTTTCCCCCTGGCCCAGCTTGAGTAGCTACGAGGAAGTAAAGCTTATAGCGACCAGTTTATCATCAGTTGAACACTGTGCTACAGTATTTAAAACACATTTGCCTCAATAGACTTCTCTTACATCTGCATTTAATTTTACTTTTAAATTTACATACTTTTATGTTCTATGTATGGGCCCTTTTATATTTCTTTTTAACAATTGAACATAATTCCTAAGAGATATCCAAAATTTTTATTAGCTTGGAGACACCCATAGACAACCAATCGTGGCTCATTTTATTAGCTAGAGCCACGATTGTTGGGAGTGCCTACTCCCGAGAGAGCTCAGCTAATCAGCTCTTTCTGGGCTTCCCTGGGATTCGAACTCATGATCTCCAGAAGATAGGGCGAGCACTTAACTGCTGTGACACTCAGAGGCCCGAAATTCTATTTTTCTAGCCAATCAGAAACGGGACTTTCTAGAAAACTGTGCACATGAGCTATGCTAATTGTCTTCTTGCCTGCAGTGACACCATACCAGGCAGGAAATTTGAACACCATGTTCAACCACATTTATGGAAAAATGAAGGACATAATTTGGCTTTCTATACACCCACACAGACGCGCATGTGAATGTCCAAAAATATTAAAAAGTTAATTTTGCAACCTTTTGGGTGACCTTTAAAGCTACAATACTGCGTAAAAGTCTTGACCCACCCCTCGTTTATTCATATTTTGCTTCCAAAGAGCCAGACTTTGTATTTTAATGTAGTTTTGAGAAATAGTTCTCCATCATTCATGAAGGACATTTTTTTTTGCTTTTCATTTTTGACAAGTTTTTGGATCTCATTTTCAGTCCAGGCCCTGTACCTTAACAGTTTCAGAGGAATGTTTTCCATCTGTTAAGTCACACAGTGACCTATTAATCATTCAAGCTTAAAAACATCTAACTGAAGGCATGAACCAGTGAGAAACAGGTGCAGATGATGACAGATGATCGGGCCAATGATTAGTATACTGGTGATGCTGAGTGGTTGGAACAACCCATTTTTAAATTGTAGCCGTAAAACATCTGTTCTCGTTTTTTAATTTATTTTAATCTAGAAATGAGAAGGGCTCAAGACTCTTTAGATTGTATGTTATTTTTTGTTACTGGATTTACAGAAGCATTTTCAGTATTTGAACAACGGACAATCCTGAAAGTGGTGTGTTAGCTAAAGAAGCGGATAAATTTAAATGCAAATAAATTTCCAAGGCAATGGGCAACTTGCAAAGTTTTTTTTTCCACTTTTGTGAAGATAGGAAAATACTGCACTAAAGGTAATATAAATAATAAAGCTGCAAAGTACGCGGCCATTTTATTCCAGTCTTGGCGTGGCATCTCATTCCTTCCATGGATTTAAACACAGCCTTCCAATTGGAGGCACAAAGTCTTGATTTCCCACCTAAGAAAAATGGAGCGTTTCGTCTTTTCTGTGTGACGAGGGAGCTCATTTACGTACTAAAGCTGATACACGTGGTGATTTGTTTCCTTGCAGGAGTTTAAGGAGGGCCGGCGTGCGAGTCACACAGCTCCTCAAGTGCTGTTCAACCACCGGGAGCCTCCTCTGGAGCTGAAGGACACGGACGCTGCGGTGGGAGACAACATCGGCTACATCACCTTCGGTATATACTTTCGTCGCTGTGTTTAACACCCCAGAAACAGGAGCAGTAGTGAATTAGAGCTTCATCTACACATTACTTATATAGACTTAATGTTGAATAAAAAAAATTATAAAACTTGAAGGGTCTTAGTAAGGTCACAGATCAACTTCACTTGAACTATACAAGAGAGACACCATTATTCAGCATTATATTCCCCTTAACTGCTGTTTGTGATGATGATGATGATGACGACGACGACGACGATGTTTTAGTACAGTCTAACACATCACTCCAAAATCCCCTTTAGATCAAGATATCATGCTTGTCAAGGCTATAGTGTACGATTTATAATTTTTTTCGTCATCAATCCATTCAATGGGCCTTGTACGTGGAGGCGGAGTCATAAAAGAAACCACGCCCACAAGGAAAGAAATGTCTTTTTATAGCCTTTGACAAAATGCGTATTTGTGACCAAGCTCCAAGCCATATAATTTCTTTACTGTTTAAACAAACCACAACACTTTACTTCTTACACAGACTACACTTAAACAGTGTGTACCGTTTGAGCACTGCAGGTAATTTGATCATGTTCTTGATCAGATTCACCGTAGTTGAACTGTTTTGAATGACTTCTATCTCAGATTCTCATCCCTGGTTCCCTAGAGTACCCCTTACCCTGCACTGTTTAGTGTTAAACACGCTTATGTCACTCCGCTCCAATATGAATAGAATAGAATAGAATAGTCTTTATTGTCGTTGCAGCAAGTACAACGAAATTAAAAGTGCCATCCCCCAGTGCAAAAAAATAAATAAAACTCAACCTTGAAAAATAATCACACTCACTCACGCTCCCACAAAGCATACATTCCATTACTGCACGATCCCCTGTGATAACATTTTTTGCATTAATTACAATTTAGAAAAGCATAAATAATTGAATCTTATTGCACATTCTTTAGCAGTATTCAGTACACTTATTGCAATAGGATAAAAACTGTTTATATCTACTGGTTTTTGTTTTTAATGTTCTATACCGTCTGCCCGACAGCAGTAGATCAAACAGTTGATGTCCCGGGTGTGAATTGTCCTCTACAATTTTATTGGCTAGTTTGAGGCAGCAGGAACTGTGTAAGTTTTCCAAGTTGCTGAGAGGGCAGCCGACGATCTTCTGGGCAGTTGTGATGACCCTCTGCAGTGCCGTTCTCTGGGCCACAGTGCAGCTGCTGTACCACACACATTATGCAGTACATTATGCATTCTCCGGAAGTGCAGTCTCTGCTGGGCCTTTTTCAGCATCTCGGAGGCGTTTACTTCCCAGCTCAGATCCTCCTAAAAGTACGGAACCCTCTCCACGCAGTCCCCACTGATGAACAGTGGTGAAATGTCCGTTTTTTTTTTTATCCCTCAATCCATGATGACTTTCTTGGTCTTCGAGGTGTTGAGGAGCAGATTATGTTCTCCACACTAGGCTGTTAGTCGTTCCACCTCATACCCGTAGGCAGACTCACCTCTGAGCCCTACTATTGTTGTGTCATCTGCAAATTTGACACGGGTGTTACTATGCTGGACAGGTGTACAGTCATAAGTGTACAGGGTGTAGAGCCAGGGGGCTCAAAACACAACCCTGTGGTGTCCCGGTGCTGAGGCTGATGGCCGGCGATGTATGTGGGCCGACTCGCACCCTCTGACTGTGCACTTCAAATCAATCTCTTTAAACTCATCAACCAAAGCAACAAATTCATTCCTCTGAAGAAGACATGACATTTGTTTCATACATAAAGCAAGCAGTCTGATTGGAACACTATGATAAGTGCATTAGTGTAGCAGGGGATTATATAGAGAAATAAAGGGAAGTTTTACTCTCTTCTGCTATCCTGCAAAATGAAAAGTACTGGATTGACTCGAACGCCCCTCGTACATCTTCCAGACAACTAAACTGCAGAGGCATATGGTAAGAGCGCTGCTGCAACAAAAAAGTAGCCGTTTTTCTTTTTTTTTTAATGTCTTCAAGGTTAATATTATAGGTATAAGGTGTTTAAAGGCAGTGTTTTATATTTGTTCTTGCTGTAACACCCCTTCTTGGAATTGAAGTGGAAAGGTTGGGCATGTTACTGGTGACAGATGCTTTATGTCTGTGTGTGTTTTGTGTCGTCAAACATCCATTTCCCTTCTAGAGTGTCTCGATGCTTTTATCTGAGGGCAGCAACACACATTACGAGGCCCACAGCTCGTCTTTTAGGCCATGACTCAATGTTGATATTAGCAGGCTCGGCCAGGAAGCGTTCACCATTTATTGACACTGTAAATATCGTCTACCTTGTAGAAATACACATCATCTCGTACAGAGCTTCTCCACACCCACATGCACGTGTTTGGGATGATCATAAGATGAATATTAATAGTACAACTAGTGAGAGATAAAACACAAAGAGGCGTGCCCTTTTAGGAAAATAAAGATCAAAGGCGTGGTGCGATGTGGACAGATACAAAGCACAATGAAGCTGATTATTTTGCTAAAACAACACATTCTGAAGTTTTTATACCACTGCAGTCAGATTAGTATTCAATAATAAGACATTATGGTTTATTATTCATTTATGGTTCAATTTTATCTGTGAAACAAGTTGGCTCCTGCTATTATTTATGATGTAACCATCATTCCACATCACCTTCTCTTTTTCTCTTTTGAAACTACATAGAAGGATAGATAGCTTGATCGATAGATTGATTTGTGAATAAAGCCCAAAAAAAGGTAAGGTGTTACTGAGAAACCAAATGTTATTAAGAAAGCACAATAACTTAATTAGCCGAGTCCTGTGACTGCCTTTCATAAGTGTTAAAACATTTCCAGGGTGAAAACAAGGAAAGGTTCAAGTCAAAACCGGTACTTATAATGAAATTTCCCGTGAATGAAGCCGTAAAACCGATTGACATTTACAGAACACGACAAGCACAGTACAGTGATGAGACTCGTGCCCGCAGTGAAACATTTGAATAATGCAAACGTTTTAAAGAAACGTCGTGCGTCCGTAAACCATAACGATCCCGGCCGAGGCGACTCGGAGCACACTGCAGCCGCTCCCATGAGCATTCATAGAGTGAGACGTCCGATCCTTGAAAATCATTGGAAAACTTGGTGCCAGCTTTCGGAAGTGACGCATCTGTCTGTGGGAACTGTACACACAATCATTGATGAGGTACCACAGGAACTTGGCTGGGAGTTGTTTTTTGAATGGCAAAAGAATGAAAATATGGCTTTATTTTATAATTAATTTACTAATACAATCATTGAATACAAAATATACAAAAATTAAAGGAGGATGCATCCTGTAAAAGTTTTCCCACAATCCTCTCCATCCCCAGGTGCCATCTGAAACAGTCAGGGTAGGAAGGTTGTCATTGATACAGGTGGGGCAAATATTGCAACTATTACATCAGATGTGTTAATTTGTGCATGAAAATACCTTCCCACCATCTTAAGTTTTGTTTGGTGCAAAACTTATGAACATGCTTTTATTTTATTTGCAGTACTTTCTATTTAGACCGTGTTAGTAAGTCAGTTTTTTGCAGGTTATCAATTTGAATTTGCACATTTTTACACATCAATAGCTTTGTGTTGTCTGGTTTATATAGCAAAATTTATATTTAGAGGTATATAAAATTATATTAATAATCTTATATTGAACACAGGTGCAGTTCATAATATTATTAGTGGTGCTTGTGAAGCAAAACATCACTTGTATTATCTTGCAAACTACTTTTTTTAATTACAGTGGAACCTCGGATTATGAGCATAATTCGTTCCGGCTCGTATTCCAAAACACTCGTAATCCAAATATTTTTTTCCCATAAGAAATAATGGAAACTCAAATTATTCGTTCCACAGCCCAAAAAAATAAATACATGAAAATAATTCATACAAAATATAAAGTAAAAATAAAACAAATTAACCTGCACTTTAAACAAAGTAAAAAATAAATCCCGACAGATAAGTGTTTCCGTTTGTGCACGCAGCCGCTGTGTGTGATGTGCGTGCATACACGTGACGTGATCACGTGACGCACGGCGTCAAAACAAGAAGCGCATGCGTGAGACATGGTACTCGTAAACCAAGACAATGCTCGTTTTTCAAGTCAAAATTTATTAAAAATATTTGCTCGTAATCCGAGGTTCCACTGTAATTAATTTATTATTAATCTTCGCTACAAACTTTGGCGCATAACTAGTTCTGTACCGTTTGTCATAGACCTATGAAAGAGGTGTTGAATCATGTGGCTTATTCAGGAATGGGGTGCTATAACTTTTCTATGGGGTGAAAACTTTAAAACATTGAGGCCAAAATTGACGGATTCTAGTGCAGAGCAAGAATTTTGTAGAGATGTAAATTTGTAAAATGTACCACATTTGAAGAGGCTTGCAAGCTGTGTCAGAACATACACAATATAAGTTGTAACCCTGGGGCACAAGAGGTGCAGAAACTGGACAAAACCGTGGATCCCATTGTCATAAAGAAACAGGGCTGGGCTCTTTTTACTCAGGCAACCGATCAGTCTCTCAGGGTCATTGTGAAACTGTCAAGCCACGCCTTAGGCCTGAGTTTTGCCACGGCAAGCACTACTCATATTTACCTCTCTCATTATTCTTGTTGTACGAATCATCATAGTGCATTATGACTTGTTTTTATGTGCTTCATGCAGCACTTGAGTTGAGTAAAGCTTCTTTTTATCCCCTCCAGTCCTGTTCCCTCGTCATACCAACGCCAATGCCAGAGACAACACCATCAATCTCATCCACACCTTCCGTGATTACCTGCACTACCACATCAAGTGCTCCAAGGTAAGTCCTCCTTTTCACAATGCACACAAATGGCCGAAGAACAGAGTGGGATAAAATATAATCATTATGGCCGACGATTTAAATAAACGTGGTGTGTTTCAGTCCATCATGCTGTGAAGTGATGATAATGAAAACGCACAACACACAATGACATGTATGTGGCATTAACTCTTGTGCTCTGCATGTTTTATCCAGGCTTACATCCACACTCGCATGAGAGCCAAGACCTCTGACTTCCTGAAGGTTCTGAACCGCGCTCGTCCGGACGCCGAAAAGAAAGAGATGAAAACGATCTCGTGAGTATCTGAGCGAAACGCAAATGGGTGCGGTTGTGCAGGAGTCGATGTGCTCGCCCCGTAGTCAGTCCGTGTCACTACACCCAAACTAACCACAAGAATTAATATGGTTTAGTCATGTGGTGTAATTTGGCTGTCTGGTAACGACTTCCCCCGTCATCTCACACTGCCATATTCATCCATAAAACCATCTCAGAACTTACGTCTGCTTAGTTAAAGAGAACAATTTGGAGTATTTTACAGCAAACCAAAAGAAGTTCCTCCAAGTTAATTTTGTTTTCCATCTCAGTGTTGGTCAATGTTTTAGTGAAGAGATTAACGTAGTTTTTCCCCAAAGGTTAGACGATCGTTCGGGATTCCTTTAAAGTCCAATTAGTCAGTTTCTTCTTCAAAAAGAAGGAACAAAGCATAAATTATTACATATTGGTGGAGATTAAAGGTCTCATAAAAGTTTTTTTTTATTGTATAACACAGAAAACATATCGGACATCAGATCGTGTGCCAAATAACAAAATTTGGATTAGGAAAGTGTATTTTTTGTATTTGGAAATGTTTTTGTTTATAAAGATGAATAGAAAGTCTTTATTATGTAAGATCTATATGATTTAATTAAAGTAAGTAAGGAATTGATTTATAAAGCACAATTATTCAGTTCAATTCAGTTTTATTTGTTTGTTATTAGTGATGCTCCGATTGATTGGCCACCGATCATGATCGGCCGATATTGGCTAAAAATAGCTTGATCGGCGAACCCCAAAAGCGCCGATCAAAAAAGC
>JAQMYI010000036.1:27545565-27557229 GCA_030014275.1 Clariallabes melas | reverse complement strand
GAGGCTGGTGACTCTAAATGAACTTCTCCTCTGCAGCAGAGGTACGTTTTGGTCTTGCTTTCCTGGGAAGGTCTTCACGAGAGACAGTTTCATCATGGTGCTTGATAGGTTTTGCAAAAGCACTTGACACAATACTGTTCTAGCAGAAACAGCTGACCTTCATATCTTAAAATTACAATTGACGTTGTTGTTGTTACTTAATTACATAATTCCATATGTGTTACTTGATAGTTGTTTTAAAACATAATTTTTTTCTAATTTTTGTTTTTGTTTATTATTGTTCTGGAATAAAAACAATAAAACGTTAAATTAGGATGTGTCCAAACTTTTGACTGGTTCTGTACCACAATATTTTTATTTCTTTGATATTTCTATTAATTTCACATTCCAGAGATCCAACCTACTAACCACCTCCCCTCCATCCACCATCCGTTGTCTTAACACAAGCCCCATGAACAATCTGTTGACCAGCATATACACTGACTGTCCATTTCTCTGGTTGTTTGTGTAGTTTTCCAGTCAGCCAATGATCCTGTAGCAGCAGATCATTTGCTTTAAGTTATGCAGATAAAGAGGTCAAGAGCTTTAGAGCAGATAAACAGTGTTGTGCATTCTGAGATGCTTTTCTCCTCAGCATGGTTGCTCAAGATTGGTTATTTAAGCTGTATTTAATATTTATTATGGTTTAGTAGTAATACTGAAAAGCTTTGTGGTTCAAGTCGGTATGTGGAAATAATGAGGTAATAAGAAATCAACCAATGAGGTTTCCTACATCACCCAAATGAGGATGGGTTCCCTGTTGAGTCTGGTTCCTCTCAAGGTTTCTTCCGATTGCCATCTCAGGGAGTTTTTCCTTGCCACTGTCGCCGTCAGCTTGTTCATCAGGGACTATCTGTTCGTTTTGACTTCTCACACGTTTCAAACTTTTTTTTTGATTCTTTAAAGCTGCTTTACAACAATGTTGTTGTTAAAAGTGCTAGATAAATAATTGAAACTGAATTGAATTGAAGAAACTATAAAGGGTGTGTCCTTTATACCTTATGGATAATATTTTCCTCTTCTATAATTATAGCCATGCTCCTGATCTTTAGGCCAGTGTTTCGAAAGTGGTTACATTTCAGCACAGCAAATTGTTTTATTAGATATCTGCTAATTGTTATACAATTATAACTCATATGGCTTGTTTTTAGCTAATTCTGATTTTCTCTCTCTCCAGGGGAAAGACATTTTCTCGCTAAAATGGCTCAATGAACAAACACGCTTACGGGACCAGTCAGCGTTACCCGAGTGCAAAGTGGACTACACCACCCGGATTCGGACGGCGCTTGTAGATTCCTAGACGCTTGCAAATTCTTCAAGGAACAAAACAAATTTCCTTCGAATCCTCGACAAAAAGTCGTAAACATTTTTATACAGCCCTTGGTAAATTGGACATTTGGTACTTTTTTTTTTTTTTTTTTTGACTGCGCCTTCCCGCTGTTATCTGCCACATCTCATCCGAGAAATGCATATGCAGTATTGCTCCATGTGTGTACTTATTGTCTTTCATCTTGTACCAGATTACCTGTCTGCTTTCGAGCTAATAAATAAACCAGTCTTAGAGAAAAGAAGTGTCGATGTGCCTCAATTAAACCTTTCTGCATCTTCCATAAATAATCATCACTACATGGATGCATGGCTTTAGAAATAATACAAACCACCAAAAGTGTGAACCTTTTAAAAGGTGCTTTGCATTTGTGCATTAATTAGCATTATTTATAAAGTTTTTACAAAAAAAGGAGATGGAGTTACTATCCAGAAGATCCCAGTCAGTAAAAGGGCCAATGTTAGTGTGTTTCTGCTCACCTTTTATTTCATTTAATAGAAAATTGTGTCTTAAATCACCTTTTATTCCAATAATGAACTTGTGTCTCACCAATTACAAATCTATATAACACCCAGAAGACCCACAATATACACCAAGTTTTAGGCATCAGGGGTCACACTCATTTTTTTTTTTTTTTTTTATTGTTTAACACAGAGACAACAGGCAGACATGCACACTTGAGTGAGAGAAAAGCATAGAAAGCACAAGATTAAGGCAGTAATTTAAAACATTGACCACAGACTCAACTGAGGATGTTGGGCAACACTGCAGTGGAAACTTCACTCTTCCACATTCTGTAAAGCCTCCGCCTCAGGGTTCTCAGGCTCCTCCTCTTCCTGTTTCTTCTCGTCTTCGTCTGCATTAAGGTTTTCCACAGAAGATTTTAACTCCACCTCCTGCTTGGCCTGTGTGTCCTCCTGAAGGATCACTACCTCCTCCACCGGAGTGTCCTCCGCAGGACTCACTGACTCCTCCACCTTAGCGTCCACTGCTGGACTCGCTGTCTTCTCCATCTGAGTGTCCTCCTGAAGGCTCACTGCTTCCTCTACCTGAGATGCCACCACAGGGCTCGCTGCCACCACCACCTTCTCCACCTCAGTGTCCTCCTGATGGTTCACTGCTTCTTCTATCTTCTCCATCTGAGTGTCCTCCTGAAGGCTCACTGCTTCCTCCACTTGAGCAGCCACCACAGGACTCACTGACGACTCCACCTTCTCCACGTCAGTGTCCTCCTGAGGGCTCACTGCCTCTTCCACCTTTTCCACCTGAGTGTGATGAAGTCTCACTGCCTCCATTTTCTTCACCTCAACCTCCTCCACAAGGTTCAATGTAATTTTCTTCTCTACCAGAATGTCTTCTCCAGGTCTCTCAGTTTCCTCCTCGATTTCACCTAGGATGACTGGGTCTTCTTCCTTTCCATGTCTGGCTTTTTGATCGTATTGCTTGTTCATAGCAGTGTTGGCAGCGTTCAGCTCCAAGTCTTTCTGTGTGATTTGCTCTTCTTCCACAATCTCGTTATCGGGCGTCGGCTCAGGAATCAGGTAACTGGGCTCTACAGGAGATCGAGTGGCACAGAGATTATTAAAAGTTTAGATTTTTCAATGTTTTGTCTAATTTTTAAAAAAGAGTAAGATGACTTGAGATGATTTTTGTCTGAAATTCAGTCTTTTGCCAATTAAACCTTAACATATTAAAAAAAAAAAAACAGTAGGAGTTAATCTATTGCCCATAACCCCTTAAATAAGTAAATACCTTCAATGAGAGATGCTGTTAAAGGTTTAAAAAGAAAAAGAAAATGAATGGTAGCAGAGCTACTATCATTCTAATGTTTATTATTGATAACATCAACATATCAAATCAATTTGTCAGTGCTAATTTCCTATTTAATAAAGAATAACCATCTATATATATCCTAAAGCATAACCGATAACCTAATCTAAAGGTAGGTAGGAGGTGCATATTCTAGCCAATCGTAGGCATCTGTGTGTTCATGTATGCAAAAGGGGACAGATAGCACTTGAATAAGTGTATTAATATAAACCTGTAGACATGTCAGACAGGACTGCTGATATAGAAAATCATCTCTGGATCAGGTCGGATCGGAGTATTTAGTTGGGCTGTGGTATAAATGTACAAGTCAAACCGGGACTTTTGATTGCGCAGGGAGAAAAAAAACAGTTATGACAGTAAAAACTCCCTTTATTTCTCTATATAATCCGATGCTACACTAATGTACTCATCTCAGCGTTTCACTAGCGCTTGGATACCATCAAGGTAGAAAAATTTCTCAGTATGCCGGAGCCATTATCAGACTGCCAGCTATACGTCTGAAACGCTGGCCTCCCAGGAACTCCTTTAACGACCTAAACATGTGGAAATGGCTTGGAGCGAGGTCAGGACTGTATACAGGGGATGCGGCAATAACTCCCAGCCGAGTTCCTGTAATGGGCGAGTGGTGTTGGTGAATGCCTTCAATCACCAGACATTTCATCAAGTCCCGGTTTGATCTAAACCACCCCTGCGTAGTTAAGGAAGTCTAAGGACTCAAATCCATGTGACCTTTCGGCTTTGTGTTTACGTCCATCTCTCTATTTCTCTCTGTTTGTTAGTTTGGTAACATAAACGGACCTGTTCTAAAAGCGTCACCTTTATCGACCCCGCTATTGTGTTACGATCTCTCATGCCTTATGCTTCAGGGGAGAAACACACTTGCAATCATCAGCAATCACAGCTGAAGTGACAGGATTAAATACGTTGATGTGTAGGTTTAGACAGCAGGAGAAAGCAGTAATCATGGATTTTAAGTAGGTGGTTAAACCACTGGAGTTTAATTAGGCGTTTATTGTAGACGAGTTGACGGGCAGAGGGCCAGGATGTCAGAAGAGATTTAAGAAGAATATACGAGTAATCGGAATGACACGGCACTTACCAGCACTCAGAGCTTGCTCTAATGAAAACTCCACACTACGAGAGAGAAAGAGAAATAAAAATGAGCTTAGACGGGCAGAAAACAGACACTGAGTGTAAGTTAAGAGCTTTTTGCACAATAATCTGCATACAATATTATAATGATTATGGATATTTTGAACTACTACTACTGTGGGGTGTTCCGGAGACTCCGGGTTCTCCGGTTTTCTCCAACAGTCCAAAGACCTGCAGATTAGGCTAACTGGCGTTCCTAAATTGCCCATAGTGTGTGAATGAGCGTGTGTATACTGTATGTGTGTGCGCTGCGATGGATCAGCACCCTGCCCGGGGTGTACCCCACCTCGCGCCCTAAGTCACCTGGGATAGGCTCCAGGCCCTGTGACCCTGTATACAGGATAAAGTGGTATAGACGATAAGTGAGTGAGGTATCAGTTATCAACGTTGCCAAAAGCCATTATGATAAGTAAATGTAGTTAGTTAACACTCACAAATTATAGCAAGAAATGAACAAAAATAAAATTATTTATCAAGAACAAAATCTAAGCGGAAACAACATCCAGCCTTGATGCACTGAAATGAATAAAAAATAGCTTTATCTTGTATTAACATGATTTCCTGAGTCCTACATGTAAATAAAATGAAACGGTTAGGCTTTAAAAGTAACATGCAACATGCTCGATCAAAAGCCACAACAGTCAGGCTAATATTTAAATACCAGGACTATGCTGAATGCATTGCTGGAAGTCTTTTAACGTATCCCCGCTCCTCCATGTTTATAATCTGAGTGA
This sequence comes from Clariallabes melas, assembly GCA_030014275.1. Classification (NCBI taxonomy): domain Eukaryota; kingdom Metazoa; phylum Chordata; class Actinopteri; order Siluriformes; family Clariidae; genus Clariallabes; species Clariallabes melas. Next base: position 27,552,147 of record JAQMYI010000036.1, on the reverse strand, counting down.
CTCTCAATTGTTGTGAAAGCAGTAAGAAACCTGAGAAGTTCTCCAACTTTAGTTACTTTTCAAGGAAAAAGGGTGAGACACCTTTATACCTGACAGCTGAGGTCATTTCTGGGCTGGAGAAACGTAAACAACCTGATCACATATCATCAATCCCAGTTTTTCTAAAGTATGTTTGAAATGTTATGATTATTACAGAGACACTTTCAACCAATTAAACCGTGCTCTCAAGTAGCACAACAGAAATACATTCGCCCTATCACCTGGAGATCGTGAGTTAGAACCTTGTTGCATGCTACAGACATCAGTAACTGGGAGTGTATGGGGCAGATTGGTTATGCTCTCAGCAGGAGAGGCGTGGCATAATGGTACTATCGCATCATCATAACCACACTAGACAATCATGGGCATCTCTAAGCTCACGCAAGCAGAAGGAATAAGATGGCGCTTTACACCGATACTTTTACGCCCCCCCACCCCCCCCCACTGGTGTGTAAGCAGCAGTTTGAAAAGATGAGGTCAATCGGTATCACATGAAGTCTTATGCACACTTTACTTAGATTTCCAGCCATAAATCTTTAATTTTATAAGAAAATATCTATAGACCAGAAAAGAAAGCAGTATATTCTGTAAAAGATCACTTTTTAGACCAAAAACAAAAGAGGCACAAGTCCTCTAAAGGACTGTGTCTGGTTCTGCAGGATGTTCAGTAAAACTAAGCAGCTAATTTCCTTATAAAACTGCACAAATTATATCCGAGACTATAATTTAAACAAATGGTTGTCTACGCCAATTATTGACTTTGTTTCATGAATTACTGTTTACTGCTTTTTATAGTAACTTTTTGAATGTACTGTATACTGCTTAGCAAGTACAGTTAACGTTGTTGTTAGTCTTTCAGTTGCTCCCGTCGAGGCGTCACCAAAGCGGACCATCCGATCCGCACGACAACTTGGCACAGGTTTTACGCAGGATGCCTTTCCTGACGCAACTCTCCCATTTTATCCGGGCTTGCGACCGGCACTGCATCCGGTGGGTGGGGTTTGGGCATTGGGTGGGAATCGAACCCGAGCCTACCACATAGCAAGTGAGAAACCTATCACTGAGGCACCAATGCCCTGCTTAGCAAGGACAGTTACTAATAATATTAATTCAATCAATAACAAAAAACCTCGGAAACCAGACATTTGCCTATTAAATTGTTGCTCTGATCTATTTGGGGCCCGGGGTGAAGTTTTATTCGTCACATTTGTACATTGCCATGGGCTGAAACTGGTAGTGACATGGAATGTCTGTTTTTGTTGTTACCTTTCTTGGGAATAAATGTGATTGAGAGTCTTCCTTAACTATGTGTTAGTTAGATGATTTGCGTGTCAATTCTCTCTAATGTGAGATGTGTTCTGCATGGTTAACCATTATGGTTTAGCGACGGCAACTTTGAGAATTACTGAAACTGTCATAGCTACAGTATATTTACCCATCATCATCTCCACCCAAACCGTTGCCTCCAATATTAACATCTTCTGGTTGGCCGATATTCTTGATATTGACATCGTCTCGTTCTCCCATGCCTTTAAAACCACTGTTTCCGGGTAGCCCAGGATCGGTGACATCATTCATGGGCATCCATGTGCCTTCCAGAAGACTGTGATAGGTGGCGATCTCTTCCTCCAGTTTGCTCTTGATGTTAAGAAGAGCCTGATACTCCGCCCCCTGCCCCTTCACCTGGGCACAGACTTGTGCAAGCTCTGCCTCCAGCTGCTGGATAACCTTGTTGTAACCGTTTACTTTTTGGGCGTACTGACCCAATGTGTCATTCAGTGTGTCTTCCAGAGAGTGGTTCTGTAACGAGACGTGTCTGGTTATCCATCAGTGTCAATACTGTACATAACTGTTCCAGCATTAAACATTAAGCGTATAGCTCAAAGACTCCCAAACAAGTTTTCATTTCACTACAGGTATTCAATTATTATTTAATGTGTCATAAAATATTTTTTCCACTCATAATTTCTAGTCTACACTAAATGAAAATTTTATTGTCCTAAAATAAAAGAAATAATTTACATGTACTGTATATCATAACTATTATTTAGGTAGGGAAATAAAAAACAAAGTCTTTGCAAGATTTTTAAATAGATTTTAGTTTTAGTAATTGTGCAGCTTAATCTCGAATGAAACAACCGGCCACATTAATAGGAACACTTGTACATCTGCTCATTCATACAGTTATCTAATCAGCCAATCATGTAGCAGCAGTGCAATGGGAAAGAAAATGTTATTTTTGAGGCTTTAACCGTGGCAGGGCTGTAGGTACCAAATGGCCAAGTCTAAGTGTTTCAGAATCTCCTGATCTCTTCACATTCATATCAAGAGTTTACACAAAACAGTATTTATGCCGAACTTCAGACTCTCCACAAGCAGGATGTGTACACCATACACTGCATGTGGAGAGTCTGTAGGCTGAAGATAGATCAGAGGAGAATGATCAGACCAAGATACGAGCAGACAGGAAGTCGATAGTAACTCAAATAAGCCTGCGGTGAACAAAAAAGCATCTCAGAATTCACAAGACATTGCTAATGCTAAAAGGCCAAGAATCTGAACAAGAATCTGAACTGCATGTGATCTTGGCTGATGAGAGTGGTGAGAGGACAATGGACAGGAAGGCAAAGATACCTCAATTAACCACTTTTCACAATTGAGCTGAGCAGAAAAAACATCTCAAAATGGAAAAAACCCCGAGGACAACGACATACATCAGCAGAAGACAGCATCGAGTTCCACTTCCGTCGCCCAACAACAGGAATCTGAGCCCACAGTAGAAACAGTGTGACTGGAAGCGGACAATTAAGAACGGGAAATTTTCTGCTTCTGATTACAGACGCTTGAGGTCAGAATTTGGCATCGACAGCATGACACCAAACCCACCTTGTGTCAATAACCGAGCTTGCTTCTGGTGGTGTAATTGTGTAGGGAATGTTTTCTTGGCACACATTGGATCCATTTATACTGTACCTGCCCCTTTATAACTGCCATTTGTGGGAGAATCGCAGCATGAATGTGAAGCTGGCAGCAATAATGTGATGCGCTCATGTCAACATCATTAGGCATCAGAACAGATGGTGCAGAAAGCAGACACACCTTGTGCATTTATGCAGATAATGTATTTGCACATCTTTGGCCCAACGCAGTGTAAAGTTTTGGCACCTACGAAAATTTCTTACAAACAGGACAGATTGCGCAACTTTTTTTTTTTTTTTTTACACACCCACATTCAGGTTTTCTTTCATTTATGGGTCTGTAGTTAAACTGAACAAGGAAGTGAGATCTGAGCGTAAGTAATACGCTCAGATTATGGGTGAATGCACAGTTACCAAAAACAGTGTTATCTGCTGAGCGGACATCCTGTAACCTTCTTTCTTTTTCTTACATATTTTTTTTTCATTTTATGAAATAAGATTAAAAATCAATCATGTATGGTTTTTTGATTTCATATAAAATAAAAAGCTGTTTTACATCTTTTTAAGCTTTTTTTTTTTTTAACTCTTTTTCTTTTTCTTTTATAATATTTAAGGTAATTAACAAAAAAAAAAGAAGTAGCAATAATCATCAATTATAAAAGTAATTTTAAAGGAACCTTAAGAACAAAGTACAAAAACAAGGATTACATAAACCATTGTTCACGGAAAAACATTTTGATGTGTATTAAATCTATTTTAATAAAAAAATACAATCAACCGTTCTTGATGTTGAAAATATCTCTCTCGCTCTCTCTCTCTCTCTTATGATGGTTTTAGTCTCCCAGGTCATAAACCTGTTGTTCAGGTCGCACAAGTCCTCTGTGTTTAATCAGTAACATGATAATATGACCACTAATAAAGAGCTGAATAAACAAATACAATTTTCCACTGGCAGGATCCAGCTGGATGCAAAGGAGTAATAAAAAAAAAAAATTCCTAAAAAAAAATTATCATTTAAAAAGAGAACAAGGGACCGCCAGTACAAACAGAAAAAGAACCATGTTAAAAGCCACTTTTACCACTCTATCTTAAAACATGGTTTATATCTAATGGATGAAAGACACATATGTGTTTCATCTGATACAATGTGATCAAGTATTGTGTCAACATTCCGTTTTGATCAAACGATCAAGTTTAAGCTTTGAAGTGTTTGAAGTGTCTTCTCAGATGGATTGTACACACGCCACGCCTCATTCACTGGCCTGGCTATACAGAAATTATACTTCCTTCAAGCCATGCAGTGTGTGTTCATGTCTGTGGGTGATCGTCATACCATGCTATGCATGGACTGGACTTCGATCTCCATCCCTTGCTTCTGTCTCCGCAGGTCGTTCAGCTGGCTCTGTCCCTGCTGGAGAGCGTCGGTGTTCATGCTCACCTCTGCCGAAATGTTTTCAAACTGCCAGAAATACAGAAGCAGTGAAAAACATAACTCGAGAAAAAGAAGACGGTTCTCACAATGTAATCATGCATTGAATCTGGATGGTTTTGTATACTCTATGTAGAGGGTATATAGTCATTCGTGGGAATATACTGTATATAAGGCTGTGTACCTGTTTTAACTGTAATTGTTTTCAACATCATGGACCACCGTGTGGTGTTAAATATACAAACATCCCCTTTAAAAAATATAACGTTAAATTCATGTACATGCAAAAGCAACCTATAATGAAGTTGTATTCAAGCGGAATGAATCAATCATTAATTTTTACATTTTAAATGAAAAGCAATAATTTTTTACATTGATTGACTGATGTAAAAAAAAGCATGACAACTAAAACTAATTTTCAAATTTCAACCCTACTTGCTTAATCATAATTTAGTACAAATTTTTGTTTATTCTTTATAGAAAAGAGTAAAATTACCACCTTGATTTACCTCACTGTAATAATAATTTATATTCCCAAATTATATGAAGGTGGAAAGGATTATATGAGATGGGATTACAGAAGCTTCATATGAGTCTTACCTTTGGAATGCGTTTTCGCAGGAACGACGGTTGTGCAATTTGATCTTGATTACTTACATTGTGTACTCATGTGCCGTGTGACAAACCGCATGGTGCAGACTTAAGACCTATTTTATTGTTCTTATGTTCACCTTCATTTTGGTTTAAGACTGACTTGAAAAAAAAAAAAAAAAAAAAAAAACGGAACTATCCCTTAAACGGAAAAGAAAAAAACAAACTATTGTGTTACAGAGAAACTGGAAAGTCTTCCGCCCTGGAATAGAAATCTTAGCTGCTATTATAAAGGCTTGAAAGTTAAAAAACATCTCCTTAAGAAAAACCTGAGTGATTCACCCTTAGTGATTAGAATTTAATTTTTACGCTGGTAAATAACAACATGATCAAGTGGTGCGTTCACTATGCAAGTCCAGATTGTGGAATTAAATTATAATAATATATAAAAGTTCCTTATTTATAAACATAGTGCAGACACAACCTGCTATTTTATATGAACTACGCATTCTTTGGGATGTTCTCGCTGGTTGACTGCTCTTGATGCAGGGTGACTTGACTTGTGTATATTGGATTCATATCATTTACCGCAGTTAGAATGACTATAAATAGAAGGTAGGTCATCTACTGTGTTCATACAATCATTCCAAAAAGTTCGGGTTTATACATTTAAAAAGTAACGTGATATAAAAAGTTCTCTGACCTTGCCTTGGTACCAGGCCTCAGCCTCTTCACGGCTCTTCTGTGCCGCTTTTTCATACTGATCGCGTATTTTGTCGATGGTCTCGCTGAGGTCGTTGTCTTTTGTCGCCATATGCACTTCCACGCCGGAGTCTCTGATCTGGTCTTTCACTTTGGCCACATCCTAAAGAAGAATATAAATAGGTTGTATTTTGATATACTGTATGCGTAAACGTCATAAGAAGCCACATGAGTCATTAGAACAAACAGTGACGAGTGTGGACGCGAGATAACATGCATATCTGCTTATTTAGTCAAAGCTGATAAGCACCTTACTGTTGTATCAATATACACTATCTCATTTTAATTCCGAGACAAGTTATTTAATAATTTTTTACAAATGTCAAGCCATGTCCTTATACAGGACAAATACATGTATAAATACAGATTGTTCATTTTAGAGAAGATTAAAATAAGGGTTGATGACTGTATGTGATAATATAACGCTATTACCAGTAGCCTTCGTGGAAAGTCACCTTCTGAGGCAAATTTTCGACCCTTTATTGGTTAAAGGCATGGTGGCTTAGTGGTTAGAACGGTCACCTCACACCTCCAGTCTGTGCATGTGGAATTTGCATGCCTTTACGTTTACAGGTCAAAGACATGTGGTGTAGGCTGACTAATGTTTCCAAATTGCCCATAGCGTATGATTGGGGAGATGGTGTATGTATGTATGTGTGTGCTTGTGCCCTGTGATGGATTGGCACCCCAGAGTCTGCCACGCCGTGTGATTGGAGTTTGTTTAGATATCCTCCAAGCTCCCTGTGAATCTACCAAAGGATAAGTGGGATGGATGGATGGATGGATGGATGGATGGATGGATGGATGGATGGATGGATGGATGGATGGATGGATGGATGGATG
>JAQMYI010000036.1:27515517-27529141 GCA_030014275.1 Clariallabes melas | reverse complement strand
TGTGTGTGTGTGTGTGTGTGTGTGTGTGTGTGTGTGTGTGTGTGTGTGTGTGTGTGTGTGTGTGTGTGTGTGTCATTCAGAATGTGTGGGGGTTGTAGTAGCTGGATGAATAGTGTGTATTATATTCTTGTTTCATGTTCTTCCAATAGTCTCATTGTCAGCTATGTCCCAAAGTCCAAGTGTAAACATTATGTTTAAAACCTCATGACTTAAGTCTTGATCTATCTTATCAAACCAAACCCCTTAGTAAATCTATTTCATCTGCTGATGTTTGATCACTCCAAAAAAAAAAAAAAAAAAGCTCAAAAAGTCTGTTTTGACTGTTTTATGCCAGACCATATAGAGTTGTATTTGGTCATTTGGCATACTAATGCTATTTTTAAAAAAGCACAACCCATTAAAGCACTATCATTTGTCACACTACAGTTTGTTTATATCAAAGGTTTAATCTCTCTTCCTTTTCTGTTCTGTCCTGTCCTTTTTATCTGGTTTGCAAATACAAAATTCATACAATCTATCAGTCTGTATTTGGATAAAAATGTAGTAATGTTCTGTATGCAGATGCGTCAGCAGTGTTTCCTGGAAAAGCTGATCTCATGTTCAGGGGAAGTTGAAACTGAGCAGGGCATCTGATGGACTCAGTTTCCCACCATCTCACTTCACTTACCCCATCGCTCCTTTACACATCTTACAAGTGACTAACTAAATGTTTCCATTACCATTTACGCTTCACAGAGTTCACACAGGAAAATCATGCGTACTGGGTTTCATATAGCCAAGGGCGAGGGTTAATCTTTTGTGATAGTGACTGAAACATTGTGAGTTTCATAAGATGCACTTCTAATGTTGCTTCTAAGTCTGGATATTTTTTGGTCAAGAAACACTTACAGTACTTTGGCAAAAAGAGGTCATTTTACTGACATGACAAATAAACAAGCAAAAAAAATTACACTGGATATTGAAAAAATGTTGAATGTAAAATGTTAAAATAGTAAAGACAGCTGAATAAAAACTGTGATTCTTTTATATACCCACTATGGGGGCAATTACTTTTTCACATTGGTCCCCTTTTTTCCCCTTAATACATTAAATCATCATTTAAAAGATGTGTTTTGTACAGCTGTAGAAAAAAGTTTTGATAATTTTAATTTTCACAAAGTCTGTTGCTTCGATGTTTTTAGATGTTTTTGTCAGATGTTACTATGGTATACTGAAGTATACAGTAATTTCAACACATGAATGTATATATACTGAAGTATACAAGCATTTCAACACATGAATGTATATATAATTACAAGCAACCCATGGTCTCAGGATGCTTTATTGTAGGCATGACACAGGACTGACGTTAGCGTTCACCTTCATACATTTCAAGAAGGCCAGCAAAGAAGTAATTCTCTCCAGGAAAAACATTAGGGACAGAGTGATAATCCTCAGCCAAGGAAGTGGGCTCACTAACAATTTTTCCTAAGAACACAACCATGAATGAAGAATGGTACAAAAACATCCTCTGTAAGCAACTTCTCCCAACCATCCGAGAACAGTTTGGTGATGGACAATGCCTTTCCCAGCATGATGGAGCACCTTTCCATAAGGCAAAAGTGATAACTAAGTGGCTCGGGGAACAAAACATAGAAATTCTGGGTCTATGGCTAGGAAACTCCTCAGTCCTTAATCCCATTGAGAATCTCCAAAGGACAAACAAAACCCCACAAATTCTGACAAACTCCCAGCACTGATTTTGTAAGAATGGGCTGCCATCAGTCAGGGTGTGGCCCAGAAGTTGATTGACAGCTTGTCAGGGCGAATTGCAGAGATCTTGAAAAAGAAGGGTCAACACTGCAAATATTGACTCTGCATAAACTTAATGTAAAAAAAAAAGTATAGAAACAAAAAGTAACAATACAAAAAGATATTTAAAAAAGAAAACACTGAAGCAGCAGACTTTGTGAAAATTATTATTTGTGTTATTCTCTAATTTTTGGCCACGACTGTACAGTACAGTATTTACTCTGAATATCTTTGTGTGAGATCAAAAAGTGTTTCATGATCTCACTCAGTAAAGTGTGATAAATATGCAAAAGAAAAAAAAAGTTAGAAAAAATAAAGGAAGGGCAAATACTTTTTCACAGCACTGTACTACTGTGTGTATACTGTATTCTCAGTGAACACTTATATTCTCTTTGCTGGATGGTGAGTGAGTGAGAGATGACCTGTGTAGCTCGCTCATACTGGACCTTGAGCTCATTTACTTTCCGCACCCTTACCTCGGACTGTTTGGTTTCGTAATGGTGTTTAATGTGGCCACTTTTGAACCACAAAAGGCTCTGAGCGAATGAGACCCACAGGCCGTGTAGAGCTCAATGCACGAAAAATAAATGCGAATAAATTTCTCCACCCATTCATCTCAGAAAACTTATTTTCAGTGTTAACTTTCCTAATTTTTAAGCACTTTTTACTCACTAAACGTTTCATTTGTTTGTGCACCCCTCTCTGCTTGCTTTACTGCACTACTGACTACACGTCTGAACATAGCAACAGTGTAGCAACCCGTGACCTAGACGGATCGACTGAGCTGAATTCGATGTGCCTGATGGAAATGATTTTATTAGAAAATAATATTTGGTATATTTATTTCATCACATTAAAAGGCTTTTTTGCGGTTCAGATGGATACCTCTCATGGTCCAGATTTAGACCAGAGACTGCCAGTTGTCCTGCACAGAGCTCTGACCTAAACCCTACTCAACATCTTTAGGTTAAACTGAAACGCTGAACATCAGCGCATGACCTCATTAATGCTCTTGTGGCTGAAAAAAAAACGAATGGTTGTGCCTTTGCAGGAGTGTGCATGTTATCATAGCAGTAAAAGAGAACTAAGCCTGCAACGGGATGTTCAGTTAGCACATGTAGGTGTGGGCTCTGTGTATGACCACAAGAAATTATCACATATGAGTCATTTGTGGTAAAAGTATCTGATGGTTGATTTCAAAATAAAGACCCTCTTTTCATTTCTGTGTGATAGTGGGTTTGGGTTTAGAGAGCTGTTGAACTTCCGTTGTTTCCTTTTCTCATCTCGACATTAACACAGCTAAGGCTTGTGTTGAGCAGAGATAGATAGCTGCAATAGATCTTAGAAACATGTCGACTGAAGATTTCCTTTGCTTGGGTGATTAAAGTCAGATGTTTCTCAACTAATTAGATCTTTGTGCCATTGCTTGGAAAAAATACACAGTTCAAGAACAGTTTATAACAGTGCAATGGTGGCCAAAAGTATCAAGATAACATATCTCATGTATTTTATTGCACAAAACAGGTGATGTTCTTTGAATATGGGAATTCTCAACTGATCTGTGGATCGAGCGAGTGACACCAGAGTACAGCAGATGTCTTTTTGACTTTATGTCCAGCCGGATCATTTTCTTTTAAGTCCTTTTAAAAAAATTTTTTTTTTTAAAGGACTTCATTATAAAATATTGATTTTTGTATAGCAATTTACTACCATGAAATAACTAATAATTCTTATTATCTTGATTGCCGTTATAAAAAAAATGGAATGTCATGACTTTAACTTCTAATTAATTAAAAACTCAACTGAAATTTTCATTTTGAAACATAATGTCTCTTCATGTATAAAGAAACAAGAATTAACCTTAATATTAACAAAAGTGTCGTGGTCAGCACTGTGGCCTCGCACCTCCAGGGTCAAGGGTTCGATTGCTGCCTCGAATCCTGACAGTCCAAAGGCATGAAGAGTAGGCTAAGCGGTGTTCTCAAATTGCCTTCAGTGAGTGTGTGTGTGTGTGTGTGTGCCCTGTGATGGATTGGAACCCTGCCTTGTGCCCCCAGGATTCCTGCAGCCCTGTATAGGTTAATAGTTTAGAGAATGATTGAATGAATGAATTAATAAGGTTAATGTGTGATGAATGATAAAATGATTTTAATTCTCAGTTAATAAAAATAAGACTAAATGGTTGCTTGGACAGAGGTGATTTTTGTTTGTCATGATAAAGTGAATACATGATGGTATGATGGTTTCAGAAGCTGACACACTCCTAAATGGTTTGATAACCAAATCATTTTCACCACATTGTTTTTTTTGTTAGAACTGATGACAGATTAATTTCTAATGATATAGAAATAATTTATTTTAAATAAATGTATGCATCATGACAAATCAGTAGGTAACATTATTAAATGTGCTTTCTTTCCATTGAATGAGTGGCTGCTTCATTGTTGATGGATTTATCAAGCACAAGTGAAAGAAAGATTTTTTCTGACTAAAGACAATGTAAGTAAAAACATTTGATGTTTGATTTCAAAATAAAATAAAAGAAAGGAATGGACAAAAATCCTACAACTGGTCTATTTTAGTTGACAGCTATTGACGTCCATCAGCTAAATCTACACTATAGCTAAGATAAATCTATTAACTAGAAGAACTATCACTAAAACTAAATTCAGATTATCTGTTTACAGGGTTTCCTTGCTTTTAAATGTTATTTAGTGTTTTTCACTGTTACTTGCGTTTGTGATTTAAATATGCTCATCTGCAGTTTCATCAGAATTTACTGGGCGTAATGTGCAGTTCTGTGGAAAAGTCCTGAACAACCCCATACTTCTTTATATAAAATTAGGCAAATTGATGTTGATTACATTAGAGAAATGGGAACAAATGTTTTATTGTGACAGGCTGCAAAGTGCCTGAAAATACAATTTAAAAAATTGATTGTTTATGCAACAGCCTCAGCAGCGACCTCGTTTCCCCTCTTGTCTGTTCCAACCCCTCAGCATCACCTGCATACTAATCACCAGCCTGATCATCTGTCATCATCTGCACCTGTTTCTCACTGGTTCATGCATTAAATTTAATGGCTTCTTATACTCGAATGATTTATATGCCACTAAAAAAAACATTCATCTGGAACTGGTTGGGTACAGGGACTGGACAGAACATTAGAGCCAAAAACGAGAGCTGAAAAGTCCCCTGGAGAACCATTCCTCAAGGCTACATTATGAATACAAAAAAATCTGGCAAAATATGGATAAGTGAGGGGTGGCTCAAGGCTTTTGAACATCACTGTACTTTTGTGATACTGGATAGAATCTGTTATGATCCTGAACTTCAGGTGGAAATCCATCAAACAAGAAATCACCAACATATTACCCATGATACTATAGGTTCAAGGTTGAATCAAGCTTTGTAATTAAACAAAGACTAACTGGACAATCAATCATTAAACCCGTTAGATCATTACTGGAAACCATTAGGGTCAAACCCCACAAGGAAGTGAAAAGTTTTCTTTGATAAAGGAACTTTGAAAACAGTACTGGAATGCAGAAGAATGTTATCACACTAGCTACTTAACAACCTGTCAAGGAAATTAAACAGTACAAATCAGCAAGGTAATTGATTCAGCTACACCATCCTGGTAAACATTCATAACAGCAGACATTTGTGCTATTGCTGTTAAAAAAGAAATTGTAACGTTTTCAGGGGAAATCTCCAAAGTCTTGATTTCTCGCACAGCGAGTCCTGATTTTCTTCAGCAGTTTACGCACTGGCTCTGTGTACTGCCTGTTGGAAAGACTAAGGATGATGGGTATGATGGCCATGCTGCCAATTCCCGTGCATGAGAGGATGGTGTTAAGCCGGGAGTTTGTATTCCAATCTTTTCGAAGCAACATAACAGAAACATGAAGGTAGACGATGTAGGGCACCCAGCAGACCAGGAAAATGAGCGAGATTACAGCAACACATTTTGCGTAGCGCAGGTTGAGGCGATGTTCTTGATCTGAGGCCTCGTTGCGTTCCATGGTGCGGTTAAGCTTACAAATGTCACGCATTTGCTTCCGTGTAATCCAGAGAACTCGCCCTGTCATGGCCAGGATGGAGAAGATGGCAGGCAGGAGCAGCCCATAGACTTCCAAGTAGATGAAGGGTTTGGGAAAGATCTGTTTGTAGGAGCAGTATTCATTATCATCATCGGGCATTCCCGAAGAGTTTTCACTTCCTGCTTGTTTATCCACTGTTAAATTGTTGCCACACTCATTAGCATGGCAGGTATTTGAAATCGAACTGATGTTTAGTTGTTTCTCTGTCCAGTTGTTCCATCCAAAGGCAGGTAAACTAGCGTAGAGGAGAGGAGGAATCCATACAGCTAAAAGTGCAGCTGGAAAGCAGCGGTGTACCCAAAACTGGCTGTAGTGCAGGGGATGGACGATGCACAAATATCGCTCGTAGTGCACCATGACCAGGTTGAAGAGGAAAGATAGGAAGAGGAAATTGGGGAAGATGTGTACAAGCAGGCAGGATTGATAATGCAGCGGCCGATTGATACCCATGTAAGGGATGAAGGGCAGAGCTAGGCCTGTGCAGACATCTGCCACAAGTAGGCTCAGGAAGAAGTAGTTGGGCGTGTCATGGAGCTGTCTGTTGCAGGCGATACCCATGATGATGAGCAGGTTGGTGAGGATGATGATGGACGACATAGGTATGGTGATGAAAAAGATAAGGTCCATATCCTCCTGCTTATTCTGGTTCGTCATGGTACTCGGTGCACGTCACCTTCACTTCATTGATCCTGAGAAAGTTAGAGATGCATAAGAAAGACAAGGTTAAAAGGTTAACCTCATAAATGAGTTTGTTATTTAAAGGTCCCATATTTGACTATTTCATTGACAATTGACAACAGGTCTCAGAGCTCCCTCAAATTGTCTATTAATGTCGCAGTTGAAATGCCATGACATGACAACATGAATTAACAACAGAAGTGAACAAAGAAAACTAACTAGCTAGCTTAGAGACCTAATTAGCTGGCTAAGTTGGGGCGACAGGATTTTTTAATATGAGGTCAGATTAGGGGGGAAATCTTTTCAGCTTGTTTTAATCCCAGCCAATACAAAAATGGAAAAAGAACAAAAAGCAGAGATGTTTTTACTAATGATTTATGTTTGTACTGCACTGGATACCCATCTACTAAACATGACAAAAAAGTGAATTTTGCATAATAGGTCCCCTTTAATATATCTTTAAAATAAATATGAATGTGTACTTTTGATATAAAGGAAATGCTTTGGATGTACACAGTCTCAATGTTGAAAGGTATCAGTCAGGAATCTGCTACAAATGACCTTTCAGAATGCCATCATCTAGGAAGGGAGAAGATTGAGCACCACATTCGGATCATCAACAGCAGAACATCCCTTCAAAATGTACAAGAGACCTATGGTATCATTGGTATCACAGTGAAGCATGGTACTGGTAGCATCATGCTGTAGAGCTTCTTCTGTTCAGTTAAGATTGAGGTTCTAGTCAGGACAGAGAACCATGGATAGTTTGAAATGACAATCTACAGTACCGTGCAACCTCATTTCCCCTCTCGTCTGTTCCAACCACTCAGCATTCAGCATCACCAGTATACTACTCACCGTCCTGATCATCTGTCATCGTCTGTGCCTGTTTCTTACTGGTTGCCTGTTTTTCATGCTTGAATGATTCATAGGTCACTGTGTGGCTTAACAAACAACAAAAAAAAAGATTTCTCTGGAACTGCTTAGGTACAGGGACTGGACTGAAAATTACAATCAAAAACTTGCCAAAAATGAGATTTCTTCAGGAAGCCTGGAGAACTGTTCCTTAAGACTGCATTAAATTATAAAATAATCTCTTTGGAGCAACATATGAAGAAATGAGGGGGGCTCAAGATTTTTGTACAGTTCTTTTTTTTTTTTTTTTAGTACAAAGCCTGCAGACGTCTCTTAGCCAGCTGATAATGAAGACAAAATTCACTTTCCAGCAGGATAACAACCTAAAGTCAACAATAAAACATCCTGTGTGTTCTATGTGAAATGATGTTCAGTGTTTAGAAGTGGCTCAGAGAAATCCAAACTCATATTCTATCAAAACCTGTGAAATGACTTGAAGAGAGCTGTGTGGAAGCAATCTACTCACAATACTTGATACTGTACATGTAGAGCATTTTTGCAAGGTAGATTGCAATAAAAATGCCAATGAAAGAAGACTGAGTGTCATATTACGATTAGAAGATGCTTTAACACAGAAATAGTTAAGGTATTCATATTTATCTCTTATTAATAAGCTTTCATTTTTAAGGTCACGGGCGGTCGTATAAGCATTTCACTGCATATCGTACTGTGTATGGCTGTGTATGTGACAAAAAATTTTTTTATTTGAATTTGAAATTTTTAATTTGAATTTGAATGTGCATATTTATACAAACCAAGGTTCTGTACCGTAACTGTAACCATAAACGCTTTTATTTGTTTTTTTTTATATTGGCTTCTATTCTATTAAATAAATGATAAGATTTACATCGGTGTCATTTTTTGCATCAAAAAATACTTTAAAAGCAGTCTTAATAGAGGTGTATATTTTTTATTTATCTGCTGTACCTTCTGCTAAAATGTGTTCAAAAGTATCCAAATCAGGCTTGACGATCTTAGCAGATGATGTGTCTTAGGATCCAAGGCCTTCCAATCAGTATCCCACAGCCATAACTGTTTGAGCCACACCTGTCCTATATAATGTTAATATCTATCTGTGTAGATAGAAATATACAAATGAAATTATACCTGCCCTATAACTAACCCAAGCCAAGTCTGAATTTAATACATGTGTTTACATAAGACATACTTCTGTAATCCCTCTGTGAGTGTGTATATCCTGTGTAGCTACTATATAATTGTGTGTTTAGTGTATGAGTGCATGTGGACTCCCTCCAAGGGTCCTGCAAATCCATATTTGTCTTACAACATGCAAAAACAAGCATGTGCTCAGTATTTCACTGATCCCATTGATAAATGTGTATGAACTTATTTTCTGTCTATATCGGTAAATGCAGGAACAGGCAGGTGTTTCACATTTCATTGTGGACTAGTCATTTTCCCTAACGTTCTGGCTCTTGTTCAAAACTAAAAAGGCTGAATTCTGTAAAACTGCTTTGTTACGATGGCCGTTGTTTAGGGAAAAAAACAATAAATTTAATTGAAAAACCTAACTTTTGACAGGTAATGTGTTGCTGATTGTAATTGGGAACATTCTGTGAATATTTTGTTTTTGTCTGTTTCTTTATTAAGCTATAGTTATCAAATATATATCCTGTCAAAATTCTGTGTACATTGTAATCAGGGTGTTTACGCTATGCAAATTCTGCTCAATTTTATAATATTTGACATATTATACTTTTTTGTTTAACTAATCTTTCTAAAATAAATCCACAATTATGGTGTCTGTGTTATTCGATAGACCCTGGCCCTGGCTATATATATTTATCCATATTTAATATAATATAAGCCAACATAATTTGCGTAAAAAAACGAATAAAAGCGTTTATGGTTACGTTTACGGGACAGAACTTGGTTGCACCGTAAACGTAAGACAGTCTTCTTTCATTGATTCACTTTTATTCTATATTTATTCTAGGAACAAATTTTCTTGCATGAATGTCTGTGTTTATATGTCTAACTGTTTGGAGAGAGACAAAAACAAAAAAAAAGAATAATATAAAACTGAATCCTGATTAAAAGGCTATCTAGTTGCTCGGATACACACGTGTTTGATGTGTCATGTGTTTGATTAATTTTTTTAATGATTTGACATTTGAAATCAAATTTAGACATGACTTATTATCTCTCAATGAACAACTTTAACATCAAAAGGATGGAATATTGCACTCTTGTTTGCATTTGACCCCATGGCTGGTGATTACTTTGCTGTGGGATAAAGGTCACATGCAGTCTGGAGCCTGTAGGATGTGAGTAGATGTTTAGTCTTTCATTCATTTCATTTGTGCGTGGATTTGATATGATCATGAAATTCAGAATGTATTTTTTCAGTTTGTTTCGTTTTGCTAATCTAAGTTCACCGACTTAAAAGCCATGCACTGTTGCATACTCCTATTTGTTCTGACTACAAGTTGGATCTCAGTTTTATTATATTTAGGTTTTATTTATATTTAGATATATTTTTAATTGATATTTAATTGAATTGTTCACAAACAAATGGTTTGAAAATATAAATAAAATAAAATCTTAAATTTACATTTACACCATATAACAAAATACAAATATCTCATATTTCTCATCTCATTTTTCAATTATTCCGCACTGCAAAGTTCTTTTTCAGCCAAAAAATGGAAAAATGTTATAGTATATATTTTATATTGGGACCTTTTTAAATACTTTAGACATTTAATTTTAATGATGTTTAAATAATAAAACAAACAAACAAACATAACAAATAAATAAACAAGCATCAATGAATATTGCACATACAACCAGTGATAAGTAGCACATATTTCAAGTAATTAATTTATCTTATTTAATTTAAATCATTATTAATATGTATCTAGCAACATCTAGTTTAAGATTGTAATACTGCACACAAACTTGTATAGCTCTTTATACATTTGTGCCAAAAACTTTCACCGTACTCTGATTTACCATAACATTAATATTGATTTGTATTCATTTTAATTACTTAAAGTATAAGTTCGTTTGTCTACTATGTGAGCATTTATCTAATAGTAGGATGCAAATGATGAGCTCCAAGCAGTTAATAAGACAACAATAATAATAAAAAAACAGACCTACCTTCATAATTACCTACAGAAAAACCTGTTCTGAAGATTGTTAAAAGCCGAGCATGTCTTTGTCCTCTTCATCTCATCCCATGTCCACACAGTTGTTCTGCTGGACTGGATACTGTGAGAGCTGAAAAGCACCACTCAACATCATATACCAGAGTCTACTTACTGCCTGTTAAAGGAACAGTACACCTACTTCCGGTGTGTGAGTGAAGGAAGTGAAAGTTCTTCGAGTTTGCTGTAAACAGGATGCCTTTATTTATTTTACAGCCAGCTGTTAACATTATGCCAGAGAGAATGAGATATATAGATACATGAATAGATAGATAGATAGATAGATAGATAGATAGAGAGAGAGAGAGAGAGAGAGAGAGAGAGAGAGAGAGAGATTAATATAAGGACTGACATTTCTGTGGAGTTGTACCTGATGTGACCGAGGATGTGAGGAAAGGTCTTCCCAATTATGAAACCAAAAATATCATAAAATCTTTCTTTTTTTATTAATTTGACCAAAAATCTGTTCACTTATTAAAGTTGTTGCGTGATCTCTGAATTACACAATAATTTTATTGTATAATATTAGGACTGATATAAGACCATCTGTAGTACAGCACTGTTGAATTCTCAGATCTTATTGGTCAAAAGGTGTTGATTCATTTTCTATAACACCAGCTCCAACAGTAGTCTCGGTTTTATGGTTTATGCTAAGGCACTCATTCTAGTACACTATCATTACATAGTACAGAGATCACACTTGGACAAAGACTACGTTTACAATACAAGCCACACTGTTCCACTCATATGATAGTTCACATTCATAATTATAATTCTAATGTAATGCGCACATTGATAAGTCTTTGCTCATGTTTTGCATCTTTGGACTTACTTTAGATTTAAGGCTCTTTACTTTTTGCTGACACTGAGGCAATTTATATCATTTATTAACACTTTTTTGTAATTTCTTTTGAAAGAAATGCTTTATTCTGTAGTTTTCTTCCAGTTTTGCTTGGACGGCCTCATTGCCCCTAATATCTATTAATTACTGATTTCACTTCCCCTCCGTTTAAGACTTTCTCCACTGTCCTTCACTGTTAAACTTAATTCCCCACGTTCCCGGTGCTGACTGATGACATTAACGAGCAATTCAACTCATATGATCACGTATCGGATATATATCTGATCTAGGATAACATATGAAAGTGACTCAGATCCGATTTGAAAAACATCAGGGCCTGTATTCACAAAGCTTCTTAGAATTCTCTCAGAGAGCTCTTATCTTAGCTTAAAAAGTCCTAGCTGGGAGTCTTAGACTAAAAGTGATTTAGGAAACTTCTCAGAGCAACTCTGAGGAAGGAGAGTACAAAAACATTTATCTTAGTGAGGGGGTGTGGTCGACCCCGTTCCTAGAGATGATGCAGCAATTCAAGAACTGTGATTGGTTGATAAAAATAACCTCTGACCTCTGTAAAGGCCTTGAAATCATAAAAGTCCTCCTCTCTACTCTTAACAATTTTTACCTTAGAAGCTGTTTTTAGGGCTAAGATGTTTCATGAATAATTTTTATTTTTACTAAGATTTAATCCTAAATTTAAGGGGAAATTCTAAGAAAATCACTAGGAGCAACTTTTAGGCTTAAGAAGCTTTGTGAATATGGGGCCAGATTTGTGACAAAAACAACAGCCCTGCAAAAATTATCGGATCTATCACGAAAAAAGTGACAGAGCCTTCCTTCCTGGACATTCCACACTCACAAACACATCTTTAATTTGAAAAAAAAAAAAAAGATTATCCCTTATATATTTTAGAATTGAAAAAAAAAAATGCTGTGGTTTAAGAGCATGTTGGGGCATGCAGTTAATAAAAAAACAAGTTTATTTTGATATTTCTTATTATTTTACCTATCTGCCATTTAAATTATGCTATGCTATGCTATGCTAGCTAACCTAATATTATATGTTAAAACATATTTTGGAATTAACTCCAAGCCAATTTATTATCACATGCCTTTTTTTTTTTTTTAAGGAATAAAGCAGGAGTGTTTCATGTTGCAATTATTGGAAAACAAGTTCAACACCACATTTTATCATTTCTTATTATTTTACTATTATATTTAACTGCCATTTTAACTAGATTAAAATTTTCTTACCCCACAATTTTCTGTCTATCAGAATTAAACTGGTCGGTCATCCAATCCCACCATTCCTTGCAAAAACATTCTTCCAGTTTCACCACTGTTTATGAAATATTCATAAGGGAACCTCATTGGACTCCATAGTGCACTTTCCCTGCTGCAGCCAGGGTTAGAATCTCAGTCAGCGATAAGTCCCGGTCACCAGATATGCAGATCCACTTTATGCACTCAAGTCTAAGAAAAATTAAAACAGGCAAAAAAAAAAAGGTAGAAAATATCCCTACCCGTTAAGACAGACCAGTATGAACTTTACAGTATATATCTAAGCCTCCTTGTGGAATTGGTGAAGAAAATGTCTTTGGAATGGTTTGCTTGATATGTACCCCTATTTTATTCTCTAATATGCTGATAATTACCCCATGCATGATTAAAGAGCTCCTTTTGTAAAAGTCTAAGCAGAATAAGAAGGTGGCTGATAAAATTACAGACTGTAACTCAATATAGATGTCCATGAAACCACTGTAGATATCTATATTAAATATTTAGAGAGCTAATTATGTAATATTATACAGTACACAGTTACACACATGATACCATCACACTGGTATATACAGTACTTCCTCTTTGTGTTGTAAAATGTAAAAAATTTTAAGTGCACGACAATGCAAGTATAATCATGTTCAAGAACAACATGGACATAGAATTCAATAGAAGGGAAATATTCAAAATGCTCATACAATAAAAGTCTATGTTGAATTAGATGTTGAATTGGCAGATGTTGAATTACGTTAAAACACTGAGAAATTATCTTGTTCTGTATTTTTCTACCCATCCCGAGGCATCTGGAGATTGTGCCAGCTTCAGTAGACAAAGGCCAACCCTGCGAG
>JAQMYI010000036.1:27451838-27463412 GCA_030014275.1 Clariallabes melas | reverse complement strand
TCTGCATGTCTTTGGACTGTGGGAGGAAACCGGAGTACCTGGAGGAAACCCACCAAGCACTGGGAGAACATGCAAACGGGATTTGAGCCTCAGTTAAACACAGAATAAAAGTTAGTTAATTATATTGTTCTTAATAGTTTAGCATTAAACATAAAAAATATATGTATTTCCACAACACAAGCCATAAAAACGAGGATATTTGCGATTTCCACGAAATTGCCTGGGTTTCCGCGAACAGTTATTAGTTAGGTTCTAAGAAAAAATCTGTGAACAACTGAGACCGCGAACTTTGAACTTTGCAGAGTCGACTGTATACACATTTTCATCCAGCGAAAGTGAATAATCTGCTAAGTTTGTTTAGGAATACTAATTATGGCAGATGATAGAGGTACCTGCTGCTCAGCTAAATGTTGAACTCTTGTATTTGAAGTTTGTTTTTATTGTTTAAATGCTGCGCTTGGTTTTTAATAGAGAAAACTAATGTTATTAGGAACAGGCTACATTTAATTAATCATTAAACTTTTTTAAAGGTTTAGAATTGTAACAAAATCTGGGGGAAGATGTACTATCGAATATGGATATTTATAAAATCGTGACTTATAGAATTGGATATTTTAATAGAATCGGTACTGAGGTATCGTGATATCGTATCGGAAGGTGACTGGTAATTCCCATCCCTAGTGTCATCCTGAAGGTGATTATTTCCCGATAATGTCTCAAAGTGTTTTATTCCCCTTGCACCACAGCAGTTTGCATTTTTTGTACTTCCTAGTGAAACATTATACTTTATTTATTCTCAAGTTACATTTAGCAATCACAGAAGATGCTTACCAAGCCAATAACCAATAATCAGCGCTGCCTGTTTTACTTGTAGCTACCATGATATAATGACTTGTCTTAAATAAAATATATACCAGATATACCAGCCTATGTGTTGGAATGAGATTTGAAATTTCTGTCCTTCTGATATGATAGCAAATATACTGATTAATGTCATGAAATGTCATAACAGCACTGCTGCCTTCACGGTAATATCTGAGGTTTTTATTGCTATTCGTTGTGGTCAGGACGTGCTGCGGTTCAGAGACTGCTTCAGGCCATGAAGCTCCAGCGTGTTCATTTCAGGAGCTGTGAATGATGATGGTGTGTGTGCGCACCATTGCGTGTTATGGCTAGATGAAAGAGAGTGTCTGGTTTACAGCCTGAAAAGATAAATAATTGAGATTTGCTCTGGCTGAGTCTGAGCTTGCGGGGGAAAAAACTGCTCATTAAAAGAAATCTTTTCAGCATCATAGTATGTTACTTATACTTCAAGAGAAGTCAGATGTATTTCTGTAATGCCTTTTGTAATTAAGTATGTCTCAAAGCAGCTTCGTAAAAAAGTAAAATAGAAAGAGGAGTATGCATAAAACAAGTGGAAACACTATAATGAAGTAACTTGTACTAAAAGCTTTGAGAGCAGATACTTTTAACTGCTGCTTTGACTTGGAAGAGGAGATTGTACTGAAGAACAACGTATCTTTTGCACGAAGGCATCTTTTTATATCCAATAAACAAATAGATCAAATATTAAATAAATCAATATATTTTTACATATTCATAAAGTACATTATTTTCTGGTTTGTTCTGTCTGTGGTTTTGCCTTTTTCTCTTTTTATTTCTCATGCTTTGGATTTATTATTTTTTTATTCTTTTATCTGTTTTTTTGGTCTTATAGTTCATACACAGTTTTACACTTTGGCCTGACATTCCTTAAATGCTATTCGAACTTGAATGGACTAAAAGTAGTAATATTTCCTCGAACACGTCTCTAAATTGCAAATATAAGTGCTCCAATGTACTGAGTATAGTATCCTTCAGAACCATCATACAACCTTAAAATGGTGCCACCTTTAAATTTAAATTACTTCCACTGCAATAATATAGTGCTGTGCAGTTTTTAACCTGTGCATTTTTAGTACAGTGAAGAGCAATTGAACAAGGGCTGTAAAAGAAATTTGAGTGTTCTTTTTATTGCTTTTACTGTTTCCCTATCATATCCATTAAGAGACAATACATCTGGATAGATTACATCTGGATAAGTTTAGCGTAGGTAATAAAACATAATCCTTTATAGTTATTCAGTTTTTGTATCGTAGTATGTTATTAATTCCTAATTAATAATTAGTCTCACCCTGTTTATACCTTAGCTTTATTCAACAGCTTTCAACAGAATTGAACATGAGTAATTAATTGTAGCCAGTTCCTTATAGGATTAGTTTTTTTAAAGAACAAAACAAGGGCAGCATTTAAACAATACACACTACAATACACTACACTTATACACTTCAAATACAAAAGTTTAAAATACCACATTGACTGTCAATGTGTGAATAGTTTAAAGTGTACCACCTGTAGGATTATAGATAAACGGTGATGTTTTACCACCTCAAATGCCTCCAAAGTCTCAAAACTCAGCTCAGAAATGAGCGTGGGTTGAGCAGTTGCGAACTTCTAATTTGGGCGCACTTGGTTTCTAATGCGCCTGACTTTGCATAATGAGTGGGTTTTGAGACTAATTCACTGGCTGAGTTGGGGGGAAAAAGGCTAATCAGGGACTCTTTTAGCACATACAATTTTTGGTAAAGTAACTGCATTTAAATGCATTTCTGTTGCATCACTGTTATTAAGGTCAAAAAAAGGTTCGACTTTCGAGTCAGCATAGTGATATGTGATTTGATACACAGAAGAAACAACTGAATAGGTTTTTTTCCTCCCATCTTTAGTGATTACACAGCAGGTGCATGTGTCAGTTGTACTGTAGTTTGTCTTTAGTGGCAGTATATCAGAGAATACAGACAGTCAATGCAGTTGTTCTAATATGTTATAACAACTATTACATTTACAGCTTCTTATCTGGAGCGTCTTACATTTTATCTCCATACACATATGCGCAGTTGACGTTAAGGGCCTTGCTCAGGGGCCCAATAGTGACAGCTTGATAGTGCTGAGGCTTGGACCCGGGACCTATGATTGGTAGTCCAGCCCCTTAACCCCTTAGTGCCAGGCACATATAATTGCTGTATATACTGTAGCTTCCCTAACCTATAGGGAAAAAATAGTATTAAACCTATTAGTATTAATAGTACTATATGTCTTAGTATTTTCTTAGTATTAGTTAATTTTGTTAGTATTTTATCCTCTGGCCAAGATCTTGTTTTTTTTTGTGAAGCTTCCCATTGTTTTTTTTACAGCAAAATTCTAAAACCTTTATTTAGCATTTGTATCATACATATACAGTTCTAGATTAAAAGCTTAAACTCTTTAATTTTAGTGCACTTTAGGTAAAATGTCTGGTATGTCGCATTGTTTTGACTAAAAGAAACACTCATACTCCTGTTTCTTTTTCAATGCTATAATGTGACTAAAATTGACCTACGCCCATGGATGAATCAAGCATTAATTGAATGTACAGTACCAGATTATCTGTTTTACTTTAAGTGAATTGTCTGTGGCGTTCTTGATTTAAAACAGAAATGAAGTGGATCATGGTGTGACCACGGAATGCTCAACCTATAATAAAAGCAACAAATTGTGTAGCATTGGTAATTATTAAAACCTAATCCAAATGTTATTACCTTGTGTTTTTTTTTGGAAAATAGAGCATGTTGGAATAAAAGGTTGGGGCAAATATGAGTAGGGAAACGACTAGGTTGCACTTCATGCTTGAAGCCATTGACCTGGATTTGGTTCAGTTGTTGAGAGACGAACACAGGAAGATGAACGACCAAAGTGAGCTCCTGCTGGGAGCTTCTCTCTTTTTTCCTTCTCTCATCCTGTCTTCTCTCTCTCTCTCACTCTCTCGGTGAAGATTTGTTTTTCCATTTCTCTCCTACTCTTTATTTTGCTGTCTCATTTCATTCTTTTTCCAGACTATATTTCAGATTATTATTCTGTGGTTAGAAGCCCTTGTGTGATGATGTGTTTTGTGTTAGAGGTGATGTGATTATGTGACTATCATCACAATTTTACATTGAAAAAAAAAAAAAGGTGGAATGTATTTGTTTTTGATGTTTGATGCAATAAAAACCAGAAACTCAGAAACTTTCGGACTCCCCCGAGTCCCTTCCTTACCTTCTCTTCCGTGTATGTGATTATATTATCATCTGTTTGTTTGGCCTTTACTTCTTTCCCTCCAGAGTCATGTTTCTGAAACGGCTACCAAAAGCATCTGTCTCTGAAGTTTACATTTTTACAGCTTGGCCGGCTGAAACTGAAGATGATTTTTCCAAGAAGTTGCGCAGCACAGTGTAAACTGTGGTCAGGAGTCTATAATTTCCATGCGAGGTTCTAAACATCATTTGTCTTTCTAGGATTACTCATTTTGAAAAGAAACATGCTTGCACTTGAATGGGAGTTTCTCTTTTCTATAAATAGCTTTCTCGGAGAGTGACGAGGTGAACTGTGTAAGAAAAAAACTGCAGTGTGTGACGCATTGTCTTATAAAAAAGTCTCATCTCTGAGACTCTCATCTCTTAAGTCTCATCCCTATTTTTAATCACTCATCCCATTTTTCAAGGACAGCTAGACATTTTACCACAGTACTAAAATGGATATATCCTTTACACCTAACCGATCTCACATACAACTGTTAAACATTAACGGTCTCCAACAAACACCAAGACACACGGAGGTCATGATGGATTGCCAAGATTTTCCAACAAGTACTGAGAGCATCCATTAAACACAACAGATTCCATCAAAACACGCGCTAACCTACTTAATCACACACAAAGCAATGTCCATTTCCAACTGGCAGAAACACCCAAAAACTTTATCAACTACCATTATCTTTCTTTAGGCTCCAATTTTCCCAAATCAAACCAACCAAAATCTGCCAATCAACTGGGGCAGGGGTAGCTAAGTGGTTAAGGCACCACCAAGTTGCCACTGTTGGGCGCTTGAGCAAGGCCCTTAACTTTCAATTGCGCAAATGTAAAAAAAATTTTTAATACAATTTAAGTTTCTCTGGATACAGATGTCTGCCAAATGCGCAAATGTATGAGACTAACTTAAACTAGTATGGTGTGATTTTCTTAGTTCATTCAAATACTTTTTTTTTTTTTTTCATTTTCAAATGTACTTACAGAGTAAAAGTGGGTATAACTTTTTTTATTTTTTATAAACTGACATAGGAGGTTCAAAATGCTAATATTGTTAGAGTAACTCTTCGGCCTTGTTCACACGGGCGTTAAAATCGAGCGTTTTTCTGGCGTTCGTAGCGTCTGGTGAGCGCGGATCGAGCGCGGATGGTTTTCTACACATAGGAGTCAATGAGAGTGTTCACACGGGCTTTAGTGACATGCGTTTGTCCGGCTGCGCGTTTATACGGCGTCAAAAAAATGTTGCATGCAGCTTTTTCTTGGCGTTCAGATCCCAACGAACGCAAGGAAAACGTTTCTAGTGCAATTTCTTCGCGTTCATTTCACGCTTCGGAGGACCGGATATATCCCATGATCCTACATGCTATACATAGGGAAATGCAAAATAAAATGTCAGAGGAAGTTGATCCAGCCAATCAAAAGTTGAAACTGACATCCGACAGTAATTGGAAAATTTTCGCATTTCTTCATAAACCACAAAAAAAATTATCCGATGTTGTGCAGTAAGACGGTGAACCCAGTAGCGGCGGCGATTTTTTCTCTCCCTACGTTGCCGTATTACGCGAATTTTTCAAACAAGAAGATTAATGTCTAATATAGCAAAATAGTCCATATTAAAAGGAGACACCTCAAATAAAATGACAAGGGCTTTCATATCCAGTTCTCGACACACTGCCTCCACTGGTTATCACACAAACTACAATTTGGGCTGCAGGCTGGCGTTAGACAGACACAAACGAACGCCAGTGTAGAAGTCAATCGGACGCCACTACAAAACGCAACATAAACGTCTAGGACGTTCAGAGCGCCTTCATTTATCCAAAAATTTAACGCCCGTGTGAACAAGGCCTTCCTCTATACCAAGGTAATACTCAACATAGTTGGCTTCATCACAAGCCGTGCATTTACGCCATCATTGAACTCAACTTTTGAATTCTTTTAAAAATCCCCTTAATGGTGTCACGCTGTGCTACAGAATATTTACGGAGATGACACCACTGACGAGAGCGATGTGCACAGATGGATGAACACATTTAAAAAAAGCAGAAACCAGCATTGAAGACAAACCACGCAGTAGGAGTCCATAAACTCCGACAAGGGGGTTTTTCATGAGCAAAATTAAAAAATAATACTGTAAATACTCTACAGACCATTAAACACCAAAAATCTCCTGCAAAACCCGACAAACAAGAATGCAACCAACGGTTTCTCCTAAACACATCCAATTCCCACTGAACACCACCATGGCATGAAACAGAAGGGTCTTTCTCTTTTGGTTTTCTTTCTCCTTTACTTAATAGACCTAAAATAGTATGGCGGTAAATAGACTCTAAATGTTGCAGGGTTTTTTTTTTTTCCTAAGAGTGCAGAAAACCCAAAGGTATTCTGCTGTAACGTTCTTGTCCGGGAGATTTTCTTGCAACTGCAATGATGCGTGAAATCACAGGAGCACAGCAGAGTCTGATGGAGAGAGTGAGGTCGGAACACACAGGAGGAAGACCGAGAATTCCCTTTTGTCATGTTTGCTGTCTGTTGTTCCATATTTAGGAAATGGAAAAAAAAAAGCAGCACACTCCAAACACAGTGTGTGCTTATTCAGTATTTTATTTCTGTAGGATGTTTACGACTCGCCAGATGTGGGACTTTCGGAAAGCTGCCTTGGAAAGAGTTCCTGTGTGCTGTTATTCCATTTGTTGCTTTTATTTTTTTTTTGCTTTTGAATCAGTGTTATTGTCACGGGAAAAGTTCAGGTTATCAGGTTCAAGGTTGTGTCCTGTGTCCTTGTTAAACCAACCCAAATGTTATGAAAGATTTTGACATTCAGAAGGGACAGAGTGACTTTGTTTCCTGTATTTTTTATAAGCATTGTACAAAAAAACTCTCTCATATTTCTGAAATATTTCATTAATTATTTGTACACTAATTTACGAAATCTAGCTATATAACATTTTTCTATATATTTTCCTATACATTAACTAACTTTAAGCTCAAAGAAACACCCAGAATATACTTAGCCATGTTTTTGTGTCTTCCATTCATATTCAGGTATTCTCGACACCATAGCAGGTAACACTACATACACTCGGGTATGATTTATGCTTGGTTTATGTTTACACATCTCCTGTGATTGGCAGCACACTGCACATGACCTGGCTCTTCCTGCTCGGCTCGAATTTATGAATAATGGGATTGTTATGAAACTCTGTGGTTGTGGGATAGGAGTGAGGGTGAAGCATTGTTTTATTGTGTGCGTGTGTATGTGTGTGTGTGTTTAGGGGATTTTAGCATGACTCTGGAATGTGCCATTACCAGAAGGTACAAGACTTTCACTATGAAGAGGGCGGAGTAGTGCCTTTGGGAAGTGATTGTGTGATTATGTTCTGCTGATCAGGGCCTGGTGTTGTTTCTCACTTTTTCACATTTTGTTGCCACTGGTGTGTAACAGCATGTGTGTGTGCCTATTTCATAGGCAAACTGGTGAAGTTTGAGAAACCTGAAATGTTTTAAACATAAGGAGTAGAAGACATAAAAATATTTCCTTTATAGAATATAAGAATAAAATATACCCTTTAAGAATTAATAAAAAAAAAAATAAATTGGCACAACCTAATCACCAGCAGATCGTGAGTTTGAATCCCAACAACGATGAGCCATGCTGCCTAGGTGGGAGGGATTATACAGTGAGGGCAACATTAACCAATCAGGGAAGTGTATGTTCATGTATGTGGAAGAGGGTTGATAGCACTTTTCATCTAAATGTGTTTAGCAGCATAGCGATGTAGCATAAGCCGCAGTTAAAAAAGGTGACGTTTGGCTTTTTTCAGAGGAAGCACACTTTACGATTCATTCTCCCTAGTTAGTTTCATGTAATAGGAGAGCGCTGACTCAAACTCCAGGCATACAGGTTATGCGTTATATTTGCCCAGCTGGACTCAGATGAATGCTGAAAGTGTTAAATCAATCACACTATGATTTTACTGTGTGTAATGGTTTTTCGGTATAGTAAATATGCTCTGTAAATTTAATCTTCTTTATTTATTATGCTATATATGTGATATGCTCTGAGAATGAATGTAATTGTCATACAAAAACCATGATATGATACAAATATCACACGCTATAATATATAATATAATATACTTTTTGTTCTTGGTTTGTGCAAAAAATGAAAAAAAGCATGCCGCAAAGTTTCACTTCCATGTTGCTAAATGTTTTCTAATGGTTCAACTTTGGCATATGAGCACACTGGCATTGTGTGTAATTTTACCAAATGGTAAACACACACATCAGATGGCCACCAAATGCGGCAACAGCTTAACAGCTTTAAATGTTCAAGTCTGGAAACACTGCAGTGAGAGACTCCATGTGGTCCAAAACACTGATATGATTAGTGCAAACGAAAGAAAGTCTTCTAAAAAGAAATTCACCTAAAAGAAGTATACCAAAAAAAAAGATTAGATGCAGTTCCTCACTATGATTAAACATAAAGAAATGCATTATGAAAGGTATTAAGCAATTTAGAGGAAAAAAAAACACATTAAATACCATACAACCACATTTTTTTAGGAAATACCAATTTTTTCCATGAGAGACCACAAAACACACCATCAAATACTAAGCTTTGACATCATAGAAGACAAACATTATCATTTAAACATTAAAGATTTTCTAAAACATTAACACACACCATCAAACACCATACATGATCAAATTTCAAAACACACCATCCTTCCACAAGACACCATAAAGCACCACCACACACCATGTCAAACATCATACATCACCAAATACCAATGATACACAATCAAACACCAAGACTTTCCACAAGGCACCAAAAAACACCAAGACGCCAGAGAAAACACCATACATCACCAAATACCAAAACACACAATTAAATACCAAAACACACCTGAAACCAGCATACATCACCAAATACCATCCATCCACCCTTCCACCTAGGAACCTCTGTAGTTCAACCAGAGACCATGAAGGCCAATGGTGACCATTGTACTTATTCCCATTTTGTACGACCGTGGTAGGACCTCCGGTAAACAATCACACGCACATTCACTTACACATTCACACACTATGGGCAATTTAGCAACGCCAATTAGCCTAATCTGCATTTCTTTGGACTGTGGGAGGAAACCGGACAACCCAGAGGAAACCCACTAAGCATGGGGAGAACATGAAAACTCCATGCACAGAGACCCAATGTGGGAATCAAACCCAGGTGCAAGGTGACACCACTAAGCCAAAATACCATAAAATACCAACCAGCAGCAAGCACCTTACAGTAGATCACCAAATGCCAATGCAATAGACCACAAGACACCATAAAACACCAACACACATCATGACAAACACCATACGTCACCAAATACCAAATGCACCATCAAACACCAAGACTTTATATAAGAAACCATCAAACGCCAACACACACCACCAAATACCAGTATACTGTACAGTACACCATCAAACGCCAAATCATTCCACAAGGCAGCATCACACAACGGCAAACATCAAGCCTTTTAACAAGACACCATAAATCACCGTCAATAACATCCTTTAAACCCCAGATGTAAGACATCATCAAACACCAATGTTGTGCACAATACAATCATCAAACACTGTTACACTTCAACTTATTCGAGCGTTCTTGAATTCTTCATTAATCACAGATGTTACCATGTACACATTCCTTGACATTCTCCTTCAAATACCAACATTCTCAATCACAGACCAATTTCCCTTAACACTCTTCATCAGTCAACTTCACCGTAATGCTGTTTGGTGTTAGAATTGATTGTGTTGTACTGGAGTTGAACTCATAGAACATCTGTAATATTTCCATATTTAGTAGCTTGCTTGGTTGAAAATTTCTTCAGCATTGTTTAGTGTTACGGTGATCTCAGCTCCAGGAATCTGTGCCCTCCGGGAATCTGCTTTGAGTTGAGCTGCTGGAGGTGAGCAGCTGTTGGCTTATGCTTGAGAAAAGCCTTTGAGGGAGTTGTTCAATTTTTAGAGCATAGAAGTGCTTTAGTCTCCTGCTGCACATTATATGAGTGTTTGTGTGTCTGTGTGTTGTTGTTGTCTATGCTTGAGGCTCTTTTCTTACTCATAAACTTCTTCTAAGCTGTCCAGCAATGTTTTATTCTTGCTCTCCCACTGTTAGTTTTTCCTCCAACCTGCTATTAATTTTCATCACCAAATGTCTTTCACTCCATTCTATAAGATTACTATTAATATTCCAGGAGAACTACATTAGAGAAAACCAGCATACTGTAGAAAACTCTTACAGCTGCCATGAGTTTATTTGACTTAAGATAACAATCTGTGTGTTTCCTTTCACCATCTCAGGAATATTTTGATATGCTACTGGCTACTGCAGCAACAGGGTTTGGTCGTTGTCCAGGCACAAAACCTGGCACTGAGAGACGCAATTTGTCCTTGCTTAATAAAAAAAAAGATAACCAGTATTTTATGCAGTACTGTAGATGTCAAATACTGAAAGATTCCAAATTCTGATTGCCTCTTTTGACTTACAAATTCAGTTTTCCACTGTTCACATTTGTCGTACAAGATTGACTTTTATAAATTCACTAGAAATAAGTATTTTTGAAGGCACTCACTTTTTTTTTTTAATCCAGTGACTGTATCTTGCTTCAGATTCTTTTGGCACTGAAAGACTGACACGTAATTATGTACATGTGGGATTGCAGAAAGCCCATCACCAAGATCCTCCAAGTGCCACCTTCAAGATCCTCTAGTTTACCACCAAAGATATGTAAAAAAAAAATAATGAGACTATGGTATGTTCTTTCATTGCAACTCTTTTTTTAAACCGTTTGTGAACAAAACAGCAAGCCCTGTTCTACATCATGTACATCTTTTACCATCAAACCTCATCATTCACAAACCCTCACATTCACCATCAAACACCACCAAACACCAGCATTGGCCATCAGACAACAATAAACACCAACATTCACAATCACAAACACCAGCGTTTGCCATTAAACTTAAGTGAACACCAATATTAACCATTAAACTGCAACATTTAAAAACACGACCAAATGCCAAACACCTTCCTGCATCATGAAACATCACCAAACGCCAACCTTCACCACCAAACACCAACCTGTTCTTTACATTGTAGGACAGTCATTAACACCAAAAAACAAACTTTACCATCAAACCAACCATATTCACATTCATAAAACACTAAATACGGCAACAAACACCACCGCGCACTAACATACAGACACAGATAGACAGTGAAAGGTACTGTATGTTATTACATTTACATTTACGGCATTTGGCAGACGCTCTTATCCAGAGCGACTTACATTTTTATCACATTACACATCTGAGCAGTTGAGGGTTAAGGGCCTTGCTCAAGGGCCCAACAGTGGCAACTTGGTGGTTGTGG
>JAQMYI010000036.1:27416857-27428733 GCA_030014275.1 Clariallabes melas | reverse complement strand
CTCTCTCTCTCTCTCTGTGTGTGTGTGTGTGTGTGTGTGTGTGTGTGTGTGTGTGTGTGTGTGTGTGTGTGTGAGTGTGTGTATGAGAGGGTAAGCATATTCTGTATTGGTTTTGGCTTTGTGATGCATTAGATATTTGGGTGCGAGTCTGTGTTTGTGGGAGAGACTGAGGTGTGTGTGTGTGTGTGTGTGTGTGTGCATGTTTCTCTGTATTAGTGTTGGTGTAGAAGTATGTTCTGTGCTAGTTATAAATGCGCGCTGAATGCGTCTTGAGTTATTGAGCTTTCCAGTTTAGCGCCCCTAGTGGACATAATGTGACAGGCCACTATAAGGCCGTACAGGTGTAGTGTACATGGAACAGTTCGAAAAAGTTAAAAAATGTGTTAATTTATTTTATTGGTATTTAAAAGCTTGCTGTTAAAATGGATGCAGCCAGTATTAACATGGTGTGATTATAATTTATTGTAACGGTCCATAGAACGAGAGAAGATCAGAAAATATAGACGGTGTTATTAGCCGATCACGTCACTGCGTTTCGAAGAAGCATGACTGCCTTTGGGTCTTAGAATTAACACATGAATGAGACGGATTACTGTGTGTGACCTCGTAATTATACCATCACTATGAGTGCCAGCTTTCTATTCACCTCCATTAGCATGCTGTGGAAGTCCAATTTAGAGGAAACACATACACAGAAATAGAGAGAGAGACAGAGAAAGAAAGATAGGTCTTAGAAAGGCTGACATGAAAAATAAACATTTGTGATGCGTGTGAGAAACAGTGATATAATAGAGGTCATTGCTAGCTGTGTGTTAAACTGATCTAAACAAATCATACATCAGTGTGTATTCTTTTTATAGCATTGATTTGTTTCCTTAGGGTGAGACCCCCTTTGTCTCATTGTGTGTGTGTGTGTCTGAGCAAGTAAAAAGACTTTGGGGGCCCAAAAGATTAAGGTCCTCATTATGATAGTTAAAAGTCACATATCTTCATGCGGTCCTCACTAAGGAAATTGTTATATACACTGCCTGGCCAATCCAATAGGGTTAAATTATTGGGCTGCATTACGCAAAGCACAAATCTAAAGAGACTTGAAATTACTGATACTGGCTTAAGAAACCTGAAAACCTAGATTGTGCTGAACCATCACCTTTGTGAAAGGAATGTGGTCGGGAAAAAGTCATGAATGGAGATCACTTAAATACTTGGTGAAGTTGAATTGCAATAAAATCAACAGTTAAATCCATAGCTACAGTATGTTGAATTATGAAAGAAAGAGCATTCCCATACACAACTGCTATGATGAACTCACACGACTGGGACTAAACAGCTGTGTGGCCAACCACCAAGACTCATCTGAAAAAAGTCTTAAGTTTGTTACAGAGCTTAAAGATTGGATTTTAGAGCAATGGAAAAAGATCATGTGGCCTGAGAAGTTCAGACTGACCCTGTTCCAGAGTGATGGGTGCGTCAGGGTAAGAAGGGAAGCACATGATGCGATGCACCCGTCTAGGCTCAGCAACGGTATGCGGCAATAAATTGAAGTCAGCTGACGACCTGAACGTACTCAATGACCAATATTTCACATCTACAGTATGGAGTTTTTCTTTCCTGATAACCCAGGCATATTCCAGGACTCAGATTGTAAAAGAGTGGCTCTGGGAGCATGGGGAGTCATCTTCACACAAGAACTGGCCACCACATTGTGTGCTCTAATCAAAAGCTAAAGGAAATCTTAGAGTGGCTAACCTTAGAGGCTACAATAAGATTGGATGTAGCTATAGCATTAATTAACTGACCAAATAATTATGTTAATGAAAAAGTCCCCATTAAGACCGTAAAACCAAAGTGTGTACTTGTATTAAGCCCTTTGTATGGACTAAAGCAGTCAAGGTCCTCATTATGATAGGACAGAATCCAGCGTCCTCAAAATCACCAGGTCCTCACAAAATAAATGTATTCTTTTTAATCAGTATATTTAAATAGATTTTTGGTTACAGTGGATAAAAGTTACAGTACGTCTAGGTGTATTTATGGCATTTATTATCTGCAGAAATAATTATGTCAACAGAAGGTCCTCATAAAAACAACATAACCAAAATATATGTGTGATTATATTTTTAGGTTATCAGTGTACAATCAGCAAGTCCAAATCATCACGCACTTTTAGTCAGATAGTGCATATTGTAATGACTGGTGAACAGTGCTGGTGTCCCCAGACTGTGTATGTGTCCCGCATTTAAAGCATGGAGGGCGTTTCACTTTTACACTGCTGATGCAGACACACTTTCACCATCTGCGCTTTTCTTCCTCTGGAGGAAACAGAACCCCGGGAGCGTTGCCTGGGCGACAGGCCCCGCCGTGTCACCGTCACTCAGGCACACACGCGCTGACTGCCAAAGACAACTCGATTTCAAACACAGATAAAAACCGGAGCCAAAACACACTCGTCAAACGAGAGTTCTGTCTCAGACATGGGCTGATTAATCACGCAATAAAACCTGCTGTTGATTAAACACAGTGACTCAGTGATAGAACTTTTGAAAACGAGCAATTAAAACCAGGAGAAATACACAAAGACGCAGAAATATAGCAAACAAATATAATGAGAAAAGTGTGCAAAGGAGAGGAAACACAGTGAAGCCGTGCACTGAATTTAGTACTTCGGGTGACAGTTTAGATGGAAGACAGGGTTATGAAAGCTTGTTTTCACCAGGTATAAGAAAATATTATGCAGATTTATTCCTCAGTTGCAACATTTTGTTTTATAATTGCATGTTATTATTCCACAGTTGCAGCTTCGAGAATGCTTACGGTACAGAAGTTATATTGTCTGTTTCCGCACTGTGTTTCCGCACTATGTCTCAAATATGTGATATAAACAAGTAACTGTTGGATAAAATGAGCAATTGTGAAATGTTTACTCAAAGTCGAAATTGTGTATCAGTTAAAAAACTTGAGGTTGAATGATAGTACAGAAACTCAAAATTACAAGACAATTTTGAAAATGAGTGATTTTTATTCACAATCACAAGTTAAAGTGTCAAATGAATAATATTAATTCACAACTTATATTAATAAAAAATAATAAACTCAATTACGAGATGGAATGTTACAATCATGTAATGTTAACTTAGAATTTTGAGATAAAACATTGTACTGCATGATATTAACTTCCAAGATTTAAAAAAAAGTCACAGTTGTATGAACTCACAGTCACGAGATAAGACTAACTGACATTACCTTGAAATTGTTAGATTAAAAAGTCGCAATTCGGTGATATTTTGTAATTATAAAAAAAAAAAATTGTAATTGTAGTGCTGCAAAATTAATCACATAAAAATGCATATATGGACACGTGCAGTTATTTAATTACAAAAGGCTGCAATTCATTATGGTAATATCGACATAGTCATAAATTTATGTAAATGTATTTCATATATTATGTATTTTTAATGAATTTACGAGTTTGTCAATAATTTAAGTATTTGTTTTATTTTTTTTAATAATGCTGAGGTGATAAATAAATATTGGCAAACACCTTCTTAATGAGATTATTTGTGCCTTGTTTGCTGCTAGCCTAGATAAATGTTTGTGTACAAAATGGTATATATCTCAGTTTAAATCATAATCGCATTATGTGTCAAAAATTTTCGATGTGATTTTGTGTTAACTCACAACTGCAACAATAAAAGTTGCGACTTACTTGCATGAAGTAAAGTGAAAAGTGAGCGATATCAACACATTATGTTTGTGAAATGTTGCAACTGCAAGATTAGTTTTTCTCATACTTTTTGGAAACAAGTCTTCAAGCATCCATTTTTCAGACACTTGTAGCCTCTGTGGGGTTTTGGAACAGTTATAAAGCTATGTTTAAACTAAAAGAATAGTCTTCAGGCCTTTCACGGCCTTTTGGCACAATTTCTTCTGGAAGGTTCAGGCCAATTTGTAACCACACAGAGAGCTTTTTGGCCTGCTTGAGGCACTTTTGGAATATTTAAAGACTTTTAAGGGCAGTTATTTGGAACTGATGTTTCTGTTATTTTCTTCTTAGGACCTAATAATGAAGAGTTGTAGCAATTTGTGACACTTTACTTTGGATATTTAGCTATTATCAGATTATTTGAGGTTTTGTTTTTAATAGGTCAAGCATGTTATATGAGATTTGTTACATTGTCACAAAGTAGTTTTCGCGCAGTGAGTCAGTGGTAAACTGATTTTATTATTATTATTTTTATTATATCGCAATTTTTCAATATGATTTGGTTTAATACCACTAACATTTACTGCCTGGTTTATTTCAACCAGCTTTATATATTTTTACAGGTTTTATAGTTAAAAAAAAATACTTAAAGTGTCTAGTAAACATTAAAATGCTGTGTAACATGTTTTATTGATTGTTTAAATGTCATGTCTTGTACAAAGCGATAACCTTTTTTTTTTGCTCCGCGCTCCAGTCAAGTAGGTTGTAGTATTGCACCAACCGGCCATAAAGTCAAAAGAATAAGAAAACATAAGTTTGCAAACATTTTGGTTTGTCGTAAGGTACATTTTCTACAAAAGATTTAGGATTTTTTTTAAGGAATTTAAACCATTTAATGTTTAAAAACATGCAGATTGATACTGAAAACAAAATTTATGCAACAATTCATTAAACTAACCAAAAACCGCACTAGTTTTGAAGTTCTGGCAATTTTGGGCCAATATTTAAATCAAATCTGTTATTTCTTTTCTGCATTTGTAGTAAGTTTTGAACTTGCAAAACCCTTTGGTACGATTTTTGAGGGTTTCATGGAAATGTTGTAATTATATGTCATTTAAAAATTGTTTAAGAAATGAGAGGGTGGTATTGGTGACATTTGAGTCCTTTTTGAGAAGCAGGTCATTGAGACCACTCTGTTTTTGTCCCACACAGCCCACATTCTAGGTTGACCCATTTTGGGTAATTTGGGGATTTCATTGCTCTATTTAGGGACATTCTAAGTTTTTTAGGGACAATGTTTGGGTAACTTGCGTATTTCCTGGCCTATTTTGGAGTGTTGGGGGCTGTTACACGAGACTAATTTATCTTTCTCTCTCTCTTTCTTTCTGTGGTTTTTCCTTCTTCATTGTGTTAAAAGTTGGCCTACAGTGCAGGAAGTGCCTGTTTTGTTTTTCATACCTCCTTCCTGCTGGCTAACAACTCTATTATGTTGTGGTTTGTTTTGTGTGATGTATATGTATGTGTGTATGTGTGTCTTTCTGTGTGTGTGCGTGTATGCTGAGCACATGGAGGAAAAGGAAGAGGCCTTGTAGTGTGTGCACTACAGGAAAAGACTATTTACTGTTACTATGGGTCAGTAACTACAACTGAAGCGGCACCGCACAAATACACACCCACCTAAACATGCATAAGAAAAACTGAACTGGTAATAAAGATAATGAAAGACACACCAGGTTTCCCTCCATTGGATTTTATACAAAAAGATGCATCCGTGATCTGTGATCCAAAATGCTTGGCAATGTAGGTAAAGGAAACATAAAAAATGTGTGTATGTTCATATTGAGACTGAATGATGTGAAGACATAATGCAAATGTTCTGAAAAATTATATCACCACTCACTCTTGAAGTGTCACGTCAGCTTTGGATTTAGCCCTCACCTACTGGAGCAGCTGCTAGCAGATTCACGCTCATCTGAACTAAGTGCTCCTCACACCTGGACTAAATCACACACACACACACACACACATTATAACCAGGACTTTAAGAATTAATCTTGTTTCTGCTTTTGTTTCTGCTCATGTCAGTTTAGATTTGTTCATCAGTTGCAACAAAATCATGCTAACATGCTAACATATCTGCTTGCTTAGATTAACTGTAATTACAAATCTGCAAGCGGTTGATTCAATTGTTTTTGTCTTTAAAATTAAAAACAGATGAGGAAACTCGACGATCTCAGGTTTTGTTAGCAACATACTAGACAGCTAACTCGAATTAGCGATGTATATTTTTCTTTCTCAAAATGCAAACTGTATAGTCAGTGTTTATTTAACAAACAAATATGTCTTTATGCTGATTAATCTAAAGCACCAATTTCTATACAGTAAGTCCCCTACATACGTACACGTTCTGTTCCGAGAGCTCGTTCGTAAGTCAAATTTGTTCATAAGTCCAACAAACATTGTCTAGGTACTAAGATACTAACTCGATTGGCTATACACAGTATATTATAGTACAGTGTTCTTTAGAATCATGCCAATGGTTGAATAAATCATGTTAAAAGAACGAGCAATATCTGCCACCTTGCTCCACCTTGCTCCATTCTCTCAATTATTTTCACTTTTGTCTCCATCGTTATTGCTTGCCGCTTCATTGCCGCTGGTTTTACGCTTGCTTCCAGACATCCTGGGCTTGTACTGCACTTGCAGAGGATGCACATTGCATGCATGTGACAACGCACATGATCTAACTTCCACGATTGAACATGCTGTGGTTCCACAGCAACAACACTGCAGATGCCCATGTGATTCTGCTTTGCTTGGAGGTTGGCATCCAGATTGGATTGTGCATGGCAGTTATTTTAAAATGGCAAAAATCGGCCAGATTTATTAGCCGACTGATTGATCTGTCGACCACTAATAAAAACCTGTGTGAGGGTATGACTTCACCAAGAGTATAAACGGAGAACAGAAGAGGATTAAGAACTCAGCCTTGTGGGACACCAGTGGAGAGTCTGTCTGGAGCAGATGTGGATTCTTTCCACGTCACTTGATATGACTGATTTTCCAGGGTGGAAACAAAGCTAAGACTCATGAGGATGGACAAGAGAGTCGCGTAGATGACTGGGTCAAACTCTGCTGAAAGATCGAGGACTTTTGTCTGATCTAGCAGCATGGAGCATCTCAGTTACCTCCAAAGGGCAATCTGTGTGGAATGTTCTGCTTTGAAGTAAAACTAGTCAGGATCTGGAAGGTTGTTTTGTGAGAGACAGAGAGACAGCTGATTATAAATGTGTTTGATCATTTTAGAAAGAAAATGGAACACTTATACCAGCTAGTAATTGCAAACGTCTGAGGGATTGAGTGTGGATTTCTTCAGGATGGAAAGAAAAAACGTTCTGTCTTATTTGTGGAGTCAATACTGATAATAATGATGAGCACAAGGAGGTCTCATGAGATGGTCTGGGAGCATTGTGGAAGGGATGGGATCCAGTGTTCAAGTGGGAGGATTGCGGGAAAGGATGACTTGCTTTGAGTTCTTCTGTTGTTTCAAAAGTAATATGTGTCGGGAGAAAAAAAGGAGAATCCATTGCTTTTTTTAAACGGCCCCTAAGGTGGCATGGTGGCGTAGTGTTTAAGCACTGTGGCCATGCGCCTCCAGAGTCAAAGGTTCGATTCCCTTTTTGGTTCTGTGTGTGTGTTGCATGTTCTCCCCATGCTTGGCGGGTTTCCTCCGGGTAATCTGGTTTCTTCCCACAGTTCAAAGACATGCAGATTATTTAATTGGTGTTCCCAAATTGCCCTGTGTGTGCCCTACGATGGATTGGCACCCTGCCCAGGGTGTGACCCTGTACTGTATAAGGATAAGTGGTATAGAAGATGAATGAATCTCCCCTCAAAAATCTTAATCATTAGCAGTCTGGCTTGAAGGTGATTAAGGTAGAGCTGGTGAGATAAAAAGTCAAGAAAAGAAGTGGAGCTTTTTAGGATTTTGTGGAGAAGCTTGTCCTTATAAAGGGCAGTCTTAGCAGACAGAAGTTAAATTAGCTGAGAATTTGAGGAGAACAGGAGAGAGTGGTGTGAGATCTGTATCGAGTTGTGATTTCCTCTGCTTTTTCTCTTCTGCTGTGGTGTTATTAACATTCTGTCCTTTATGATGAGAACTAAGCGCAGTCTTTTTTGAGAGACAGCTGCTCTCTTGGGAGTCGTCTAGCCAAGCCCTGTTTTGTGTGTTTTTGTGCCTGTGTGTGTGTGTGCGTTCGTGGTGCGAGATTGCTTCCGTGTCCCCTGGTGTGCAAGTAATCACCCTCCTCAGACTTGCTGAAGGAGACATGGAGAGTAATTATTGATATTATTTTTAGTATTTTTGCTATAATTATCATCACCACTGCTATTTTTGGCTGTTTTTTTTTTGCGATTAATTTATATTGATATAATGGTTGTTTGTGCTGTTGTTTTTACCATAGGGCTAGTTTTAAGATTAAAACTTAGATTGAAGATTAAAATATGTCTGTTCTGCATGTTTCCGGTTTCCTCCCAGAGTCCAAAGACATGCAGATTAGGCTAATTGGTGTTCCCAAATTCCTGTGTGTGTGTCTATGCTTGTGTGCCTTATGATTGATTGGCACCCAGTCCAGGATATACCCCGCCTAGTGCCCCGAGTCCCCGGGGATAAGCTCCAGGCCTCTAGTGACCCTGTACAGGATAAGCGGAATAGTGAGTGAGTGAGAGTGAGCGAGAGAGTTTTTTATTCTTCCTTTGGACTCTTTTGGACTACTTCCTTGGATTTTTTTTTTTTATCAGTCTTTTTAGTTGTTTTTGGATTGAAAAGCATTCACAGTCTGCCTTTTAAACCGTGTGTGTGTGTGTGTGTGTGTGTGTGGGTGTGTATGAAAAACCTATTGTGGGAAAAAAAAAATGCAGTGCAAAGTAAAATCAAAATGGATAAAACATAATAGCAATGAATTTTAAAGTAACGTAAGGGAATTAAAGGAAGCCAGGTTATTTATATCAACTTAAAATATTTAACTCTGCACACATTAATTGGCAGCCATTTATAAAACTGCGTTGTGACGTACAGAATATTCTGCTCATAATGGAGAGCCAATCTTTCATTTTTTTTCCAAAATGAGTTAAAAGTCTCGCTATTGAAATTTCCCGTGAGCAAGGGGAACTGTTTGTTAGCGACTCTGCCAGAAAGTGTAAACTCTTAAACACAGGTGAAAACACTGCAGTTGCACTTTCAGAAGAAGCGTAGGCGATTAATCAGATTTTTGCATTGGTGTTCTGTTACTATAGATAAGTTTGCTCTGAAAATGCTATTCTCTTAGTATTTACGTGTGTTTATATTCATTGGAGGCGGCGTAGTGGTTATCACCGTCGCCTTGCACCTCCAGGAACCGGGTTCGATTTCTGCCTTGGGGTATGTGTGCATGGAGTTCTCCCTGTGCTTGGTGGGTTTCTTCCAGATTAGGGTAATTGGCGTTCCCAAATTGCCAGAAGTGTGTGAATGTTGACCAGAGGTCTTAGCACTGTTATAAATAATGAGAATAAATACAATGGTCACCACAGGCCTCCGCGGTTCCTAGGTGGATGGATGGGATGGTTATTGAAGGGCTTACAGCAATTTCTTTAAGCATTCCTGAAGCTCTTAAAGCTTCGAGCATTTTAGTCATCATTAGCTGTTTTTTTAATAAACATATATAGGGCTCAGGATTGTGCGGTATAGAGTAAAAAAAAGTTTCAGTACAAAATAGGCAATATAATGAACTGAATTTTAGTTCATTTTAACCAACCTCCCCAAACACGACATTAGAAACAAAGAAATAGCAAAATACACATAATCACATGTTTCTATGGTTGTTTTCATTTTTTTCTATGTCCAAATAATAATAAAAATATACTAATTTTATGAGTTCTACATTTTTACAACTTCATTCCAATATTTTGGTAGTGGTAAAATTTGCCCTTTATAAAAGTAATGATAAATTTAATTCTACCTGACATAATGCAAAAAA
This sequence comes from Clariallabes melas, assembly GCA_030014275.1. Taxonomy (NCBI): domain Eukaryota; kingdom Metazoa; phylum Chordata; class Actinopteri; order Siluriformes; family Clariidae; genus Clariallabes; species Clariallabes melas. The sequence continues at coordinate 27,419,016 of JAQMYI010000036.1, read as the reverse complement.
AAAACCCTAATTCATATTTTCCTTCCAAAGAGCCAGACTTTCATTTATTTTTAATGTAGTCTTTTTTTGGCTTCACATTTTTTGGCAAAAAATTCTCATTTTCAGTCCAGTCCCTGTACCTCAGCAATCTCAGTGAAATGTTTTTTGTTTGTTAAGCCATACAGTGACCTATGTATTATTTCTTAAGGCAAAAACTATTATGAGATTAGAAAACTGGTGATACTGAATGCTGAGCAGTCGGAACAGACGAGAGGGGAAATGAGGTCGCTGCTAATGTTGTTATACAAACTACTATCTTTAGGCACTTTGCAACCTGTCGCAGTAAATTGTTCGCATTTCTTTAAAATTAATTTGCAGCATTTAATTTGACTTTATATGAAGAAATTGTTGGGTGGCTCAAGAGTTTTCCATTGTAGTGTATACAGTATTCAAAATACTCTATGTCTATATTTAAAATATATTCTGTTTTAATGAAGTTTCAGCATAAGCCCACTTCCAGAAGTTTTTCCATAATGAAATATAAGTGTTGAATCTGTTTTACTAAAGGAAATAAGGGAATATTTACCAACATGTCCATTTAAACAGGATATAGTGTATATGAGACAGGATATAGTATACATCCTGGAGTTGTTTTTATGAGCTTTTTTACTCTGTGTGTGTGTGTGTGTGTCTATGGGAAGGGGGACATACTGTAGTCTCGTCAGACAGAAGAACATACTGTATAGTCTGGGAACAGTTCAGAGATTATTCATTCAGTCATTCATTCTTTTCCATATTGCTTATCCAGGGTAGTGTTGCAGGGGGTCCTGGAGCTTAACCCAGAGATCTTAGGGCACGGGGAGGGCATGGAACCCATCACACATCTGATCATACACTATTTGATTTGAATCCATTAATACCATGTTTGTGGACTGTAGGAGAAAACCCAAACATGGGGAGAAACACACAGGACTAGAGGTAAGATTCAAACCTTTAACCTGAGGATGTGTTAGGACTATACAGTGCTAACCGGTAAACCACATCGACGTCTTTTCCAAAACAAGCTGTACTTTTCTATAAATAAATGTAACCTTTTTTGTGTTTAATTAAGTTTTCCTTCATGCAATGCATACAGTCTGAGGCTTACTGCGACGGTGTTTAAAATTCACAGCAAACATGTAAATCAGTACGCGAGCTTTTAAAATTAGTCTGCATTGTAATCAAGAGCAGAACGTATGCAGATTGACGCACTGATTCTGAACTCAGAGACATGTTGTTAGCCAGTACGAGCGCAAATGTCACATCCACAATGCCTGATTTGCTTAAAGCTAATCTAGAATGAATAGAGCTTACGTCTGCGGGTAAGTCCGAGGTCTGAATGCAGTTGTGTGTGTTTTCCATATCGTTGATCTTCAAAGTGGGATCTTGGGACCCCTAGGGGTTTGTGACGCGTTTCCAGTGAGGCTCTGATGGTATGAGTTTCGTTTTTTTTTCCACATACATTTTGATTTTAACATTTGCTGGAGTGGTGGAGATTACTATTAATTATTGTCAAATTTACATCTGAAGTAAATATAAATATATAACACTATACATGAACACTGTATATATACTGTACACTGCACGCCTTTAGGCTTATAGTCTCATTATAGTCTCATATAGTCTTAAATAACTCGATTCTGATTTTTTTTTTACTCTAATGTGACAGATCTGATTTTTTTTTTTGGTTGTCTGTATCGATCGATTAGAGGACAGACGCGTCCCCATTAGAGTCAGATAAAAGTAACTTGAAATGTTAAACGTGAAAATGATGACATAGAAACCCGATCTGATCAAAAGAAATGTAAAAAATTGAGCAGTGTGAATTGTAACGTGACCAAATCCTTAGAGGGAGGAAACCAGAGTCCCCGGAGGAAACCCACCAAGCACGGGAGACGTTCTTGGAGGCAGTGCTTGGTGTAACGCGTTGTTACAAAGTTACACGTTAGAGTACTTGGAGTACTTTTTTGATGTAGCGAGTAATCTAACGCTTTAGGTTCGCCATTTAAGTACTCAGTTATTTAGTTATTTTGGCAAAAATGTAATCCGTTATTCAGACAATTTATTTCAATTCAATTCAATTTTATTTATATAGCGCTTTTAACAATGGTCATTGTCTCAAAGCAGCTTCACAAAAATGA
>JAQMYI010000036.1:27391132-27403385 GCA_030014275.1 Clariallabes melas | reverse complement strand
GGGCCTGGGGGCGGGCACTCGGCGCCTGTGATTAACCCCTTACACGCCGCTCAAAAATAGACATTTCTCAGACCGTGTTATCGGTCCCCGGTAACGAGTACGAGTACTTTAGAAAATGTGGTATCGAGGCCGATACCAGATAGCGGTATCGGTGCATCCCTAGATTTAAGACACGCCCACAGTTTGACGCATGCGCAGTACGCCATCAAAATTTGTGGTTTTTAATTTGGCACATGACTCCTTTAACTTTACCGCTACTAAACATTTTTATTTCATTCATGGTACAGGTTTAATTTCAGACAAATACCTAAGGACCGGCAAATTTAATTAAAAGTCCAACCAGTTTTGCGTGAGGCTGTGACACAATCTGGCTGGACAGACATACTGGACAGTCATACATGCCTACAGACAGACAGACAGACAGAAATTTGTCTGAGACATAAAAATATCATTGAAAGAGAAAACTATGCTTGGGGTTTTGCTCTGCAGGACGGCATGCAGTCAGTCAGCTGTATTTGTTGCGATCCTGAAGAAGGAAGAAAGTCACGCTTTATCTGTTTTATCACTGCTGTGAAATCCACACGCCGCCGGCGCTGAGTGACGTCAGCGAGCATCCCACACACGCACAGAGACAAAACGTCTCATGAATTCCGATCTGCCTGTTCTCATTCAAGTCGCATAAGTGAGCATCGGATATGTATCCAATCGAGGACCAGATATGAACGTGACCCAGATGCGATATGAAAAACATAAACAGCCCTAAAAAAAATAGATCTGTATTACATTAGGGTAAAAAAAATCTGAACTGAGTCACTGGTAATGTGAACCTATTCTAACACACTTGGAGGAAATTATTATCTGCCCACATTTGCCTGCGTGTGCTCACAGATGCCCATGATTGACTATTGTTGCTGTGATTGATAGAGGAGAGTACGCCACCCCTCCGTACCTGATGGACAATTTTGCTCACTAGGACTCGCGGCTCCAGAATCATCAGAATTCAAACTGAATAGGAGCCAAAAATCCAATCGTTTTTTTTTATACATCTGCTTCAAACTGCACTTAGTTATTCGGTTTACATCACAGTGTGACGCTTTAAGGTCCATGACAAAATGTCACAATAATACTCACGGCAGGTATCTTCTTTTTCCTGGTGTCATTCCGCTGCCCTGATCTTTGTTTCCCAATGTTTTTATTTTTAGCTTTGATAATTGAACAGACAATAGTGTATAACCATATTATGTACAATACTTTATATGTATATTAAATAACCAACGATCTGCATATGTCTGAGGAACAGGTTGCAAGTTTTCTGTAACTCCAAACCCACAGGATAAGATCGATATCTGAGTGCATCTCTTCTCTCATAATAGTCCCTGCTGTGCATTTTAAACGCTCCTAGGGGACATGAACACAGAAAGAGCTAGAAATCTTTTTTTTTTTTTCTTCTTATGTGTATATTTTTAGCAGCAGTCTGAAAGGTCTACATGAATATTTTATGCCTATCTCGGACTTCTGGTTTGGTCATCACACAGGAAATCGGGCCACTGTTTTCGAATGAACCACATGTTGTGGACGTAATGGGATTCATCCGCATTGTCTCGGACAGCCGTCTTCATTTTCAGGACATGTTCGGAGGATATTTCCCATGAGACGGAGTGTTTAACATCAGTCAAACCTCTGCAGAGGATGGTGTCAAGAGTCTGAGTACGAATCTGTCAGCTCGAGACATTCACAGCTCCTCAAAAACCTAGAACACCACCACACAGATATGTACAACATTATAATACAATAGTATACTAGAATTGATGAATAAATCACATTTCTAGATACAGTAGATAGATACCTATCTACTCTATCTATCTATCTAGTTGATAGATAGATAGATAGATAGATAGATAGATAGATAGATAGATAGATGAAATCATACCAGAAATAAAAACACAGATAGATAGATAGATAGATAGATAGATAGATAGATAGATAGATACTGTTGATAGACAAATATGTAGATAGCTAGAAAGAAAGACAGATTAATAGATAGATAGATTGATTGTTTTCATTGATTGATTGAAGCATAACCATGTATATAAAAAAGCATATGGACCAAAAGGTAAATAGCTAGAAAGACAGACAAATAGACATTGATTGATTGATTGATTGATTGATTGATTGATTGATTGATTGGTTGATTGATTGATTGATTCATTGACTCATTGATTCATTGATTATTGTTTGGTTGATTGTTGGAAGGATAGATAGATAGATAGATAGATAGATAGATACATACATACATACATACATACATACATACAGTACTGTACATGTACATATACATCAGACAGATAGATTTTAGTCAAGTCCAGGTTCACAACAGCAGTGATGTTATTTCCTTCTCCAATAATCGAGTATGTCATTGGGTTTGCGGCGATAACAGCATTTGCAAAACACACTTATTGCCATGATCCAAAGTAAAAAAATACTGCGCCGCATAAACAGCTTGGCCAGAAATACAGCAGAGCTGAGAACAGAAGGAGCGTCTAAGCATATGAGTGCAACAGCAGTTTATGAAAGTTAGATCACGAGCTAAGCTTTTTAATTTTAAGCAATTTTCTTTCTTAATTCTCTTCTGCCAGCTTTCACGTCTTATACTACTAGATTACATTCTCATTTCTCAAAATGTGCCATCACAGCCACAAGTAGAGGCCACTGGGATTGACAGCAGTGTCCTGACTCGTCGTCAACCCTTCAAGAAGGGTCAAGAACATCAGTGACTGGAGCAGTGCTGCTTGTCATTTCTCAGCATCTGAACTGTAGACAACAGAAGGAATAAAAATGGTGGTATTAGTTGACGTTTAAAGAAGAGTGTTAGTATTTAAAGGTTGAATGTTGAACTTTAATGGTGTTTAAACAAGGAATTTTGATATTAAAAAGATGAATGTTGGTATTTGTTGATGGTTAAAGGAGAATGTTGGTATGAATTGTTGGTATTTATTGATGTTCAGAGGAAAATGTTGGTGTTTAATGGTGAATGGTGAAGTTGGTGTTTAATGGTGAATGGTGAAGTTCATTGGTGTTTAAACAAGGAATTTTGATATTAAAAAGATGAATGTTGGTATTTGTTGATGGTTAAAGGAAAATGTTGGTATGAATTGTTGGTATTTATTGATGTTCAGAGGGAAATGTTGGTGTTTAATGGTGAATGGTTAAGTTCATTGGTGTTTAAACAAGGAATTTTTGAATTTTACAGTGATTGTTGGTATTCATTGATGGTTAAAGGAGATTGTTGAATGTTTGTATTTATTGGAGTTTAAAGTTGATGGTAGTGTTTAATGGTGAATGTAGGTATTCATTGATGTCTAGAGATAAACATTGGTATTTATCGATGAATATTGATATTTATTGATGTTTAACAAAGAATGTTGGTATTTATTGGTAAATATTTGTATTTATTTGGTGATTAAAGGAAAATTTTGGTATTTAATGATGAATGTTGGTGTTCATTTATATGTAAAGGAGAATGTTGATGTTTAATGGCAAATGTTAGTATTTATTGGAGTTTAAAAGAGAATGAATGTTGGTGAAGGGGAGCGTTGATATTTAATGGTAAATATTGGTATTGTTGAATGTTTTTTATGCTTGTAGGTGAATGTTCATATTTATTTGATGTTAAAAAGAGAATGCTGTAATTTGATTATGAAATTGGAATGTACTATTGGCATTTATTACAGTGTCAACAAGAGAATGTTGATATTTGATGTTGACTCGTGCCGTCTGTTGGTGTTTAAAGGGCACTGTTGGCACAGTTGGGATTTGTTGTTGCTTTTTGTTGGAGAGTGTAAAAGTGGTGATTATTAATAGTTTTAGTGTTTACTCGAGCCGCTAGGTTCCTGAAGAATACTGTATGCATATAATGGAGATTGGTCACACTTCTTTTCTTTCAAACACAATACTGGTATTTTTGTTGCCAGTTTTGGTGTTTGATATGTAATGAATGTGAAAGTATGTAATGAATGTGAAAGTAAATATTTAAAGGAAAATAATGTAGAATATCAGGTGTTTATTGTTGTGTCTTGGAGAATATTGGTGTTTGAATAATGTTAATGATTCCGGAGCTTTAACGGGAAACAATATCTATAGTATGTACAGTATGATTACTGTTTGAGGTGTAAGCACTAGTGTTGGCAAGCTGGCGATTCCCAATCTCAAATAAAAATCTTTTACCGCACCGAAAAGTACAATTGTAAACATGTTTAATTATTAAAAGGTAACTATTACATTGCTTATATACTGTAAGTGTGCCCAGTGTAACCGAGACTGTCCTTTTTCAGATAAAAGGCACGCTGGAGCTAAATAACAAGATGCATGAAGTTTTGAATTTAATGTCAGGTTTTAACGTTTGCTATAAGTAAGACAAGAAACAGAGTTGCTAACAGAAGCGGTGCCATGCAGGTTAAAGCTTAAAGCAGCTGCATGCTTTCTTTGTGTTAATTACTGACTCAATATGAGCACAGCTTTGTGAATATTCAGATGGTAATTGGATCTTGATTGCATAATAGCGGTTTTTTTTTTTTTTTTTCTTTTCTTTTTTCAAGGGACTCACATTCTTAGTAAATCTGGCCATTTTTTAAACAAGGCAAGCCTTTAACCCCATGGGCCTGAAATTAATTGTTAACTTTTCTTCTCTCACAGTGAGTTGGTGGTGTAAACTAGTCAACCTGCAGAGCTTAGCACAGGCATGCTGAGATCTTTCAGATAAACATGGATGAGCCATGAGACTGTACAGTATTTCATATCGTCGAATATCTCCGTCTATAGTACGATTTAAATAAATCTCCCTTTTTTTTGTGCATAATCGATGTGATAAGTAGAACTGAAACGTGTCAAAAACCATATGTTTTTAAACCAGTGCAACCAAACTGGACATATGTCTGTATTAGTTTGCCACATCTTAAAGTTAAGCCTTTATTTGTCACATATACTGTACAGCACAGTGAAATTCCTTCTTCGCATATCCCAGTGTAACTGGGGTCAGAGCGCTGGGTCAGCCATGATACAGCGCCCCTGGAGCAGGTAGGGTTAAGGGCCGCGCTCAAGGGCCCAACAGTGGCAACCTGGTGGAGCTGGGGATCGAACCGCCGATCTTCTGATCAGTAACTCAGTGCGTCAGCCCTCTGAGCCACCCCTGCAACTTCCATCGCTCGCAGAAACAGGAAATCGCGCACAATCACCCCATCATAAAACACCCCACTCAGTCCTGATTAAAACATTGAGCGAGGTATTGTAAGAATGCCTCAGTGATTTACTGCCAGCAACCGCTCACATTATTTTCCTTTTTAAAGCTTCAGTGATATATGTGACCTTATTTGAGTCTTCACCAAAGGAGTTTAGGTCACGAAAGGTCTCCTTTACTGCCAGTGAATGGTCTTCTTCTGCCCTAACACTGCAGGCTTGAGCACTATTCAGAAGCTCTTCTTTGCCAGGGGTTTGGGCTGAACGGTGGGGTGGTTGCTAGGAGACGTCTAGAAAGAGACTAAATTATTCCTTGTGGAAATATTTTTGGCTTTTAAGGAAGAAAGGGTTAATCCCTGCTGGGTAGAGATCTGATGAAACATTTTCAAGCATGACTCAGGTTGCTAAAATCAGACTTATCTGTGGTGTACTAGAATAAAGGACATCTATATACTGTAGGTTTGGTTTGCTGATTATGCCAGATGGTCTGATGGAGGAGTTCAGGCTTTGGATGGAGGTTGTTGAAGTGACATAATAAAATGTAAATTAAAACACACTGACATTTGGCAGATATTCTTACCCAGAGCAACTTACATTTTATTTCATTATACATTTAAGCAGTTGAGGGTTAAAGGCCTTGCTCAAGGGCCCAACAGTTGTAATTAGGTGGTGGTTGATTTTGAACCTTGGACCTTCTGATCGGTAGTTCAATGCCTTAACCACTGAACTATCTCTGTCCATAATAAGTGGCGAATGCAGTTTAAATCAGTGGACGTAACAAAAATTCAATGCCTCAATTTATATTTGTACCTTTATCAGGAAGGGCATCCGGCGTAAAACCTGTGCCAAGTTGTTGTGCGGACTGGATATTCCGCTGTGGCGACCCCTTGCCGGGAGCAGCCGAAAGACCAACAACAACATCTGTTTACTGCTATTATATGGCTTTATAGTGGGAGGGTGTAAAACAGAATTTTTTACTTTAGTTAAATAACTGTGTGACGTACAGTAGCTGGTGGCTTAGTGGTTCATCTCCAGGGTCTGGGTAAGATTCCTGTCTCGGGTCTGTGTGCATGGAGTTTGCATGTTCTCCCCGTGCTTGGTGGGCTTCATCCAGGTATTCCGGTTTCCTCCCACAAAGACATGCAGATTAGTCTAATTGGTGTTTCCAAAATTGGGAGTGTTTACTGTATGTGTGTGTTCACTGCAAATGGATTGGTCCCCTGTCCTAGGTGTACCCCGCCTCGTATCCTAAGTCTACTGGGATCCCCGCGGCCCTGTATACAGGATAAAGTGGTGGAGACGATGAGCAAGTGATTGGGCGATTTTGCAAAATTTAACAAACTTACCTATTAGACATTAAGTAGAAATATATGAACTTTGTAAATTGACCAGTGCTCCAAGTTCTTATTAATTTATTTTGTGGAACCAGTTTTAGCTGCATGTCTTGTGCCTGTTTTTTATTTTTTATTTTAAAGAATTATTTAAGGTTCTTCTTTAAATTGGAAAAAAAAAAAAAAACAACACAAAGTTGTATGGTTTTTTTGTAAGTATCTATTTGACGTTTTCTATAATTTTTTTCCCCGCGAATTTGTACTGTGATTTATGTGATCCAATAAAAATGATGCCAGGGAATAAGCTACCTGTATCTGTTATGATCTACTGTAGCTTTAGTTATTTGCTGCCAATATTCTCTGTGTTCAAATGCTGAAAGGTACAATAATTTATGTCAGTTTTTTTAGCGCTGGTATACAGGGCATCATTTACTTTCATACAGTTTCATAAATAAAGGATTTATAGACTTTTGACACGAAAGGCCTGTAATTAATTGTTTGTCCTTCTGTGCATTCTATTTAATCGATTTCCATTGCCGGGGCACGTGAGGTCGGTGCGTTGGTCAGAACTCGCTCTTTCAAAGATATTTTCATGTTTCATACATTGGAGGACCCGAAATCAGTCTCTGGCTGTATGCCTGTCTGTCTGTCTTTATGGCTGTACCTCTCTCCAGCCATATTTTGTGACAGCATCACGTAAAACTGGCTGGACAAAATTTTATGGAACTTTGGCAGTAATTCAGTATTTGCCTGAAGTTAAACCTGCGGCATAAGCGAAACTAAAATTTTGAGTAGAAGCGAAGCTGTGAGCAGTTATGTGCCAGATTACATTAGAGCAGCGAGGGGGCGTGGCTATATGCGTCACTCAACAAAGTCAATCAACGTTCACCAATAGCTTATCGTGAAAACACAGTATACAGAAGACACAGAAATTAACGTAATTAAAGTACAAGCCACCACAATCCTGTGAATTTTAACGCACTGTAGTCATTTTAAAAAATGACAAACTTAATCTTTATCTGATCTACTGATTCAATTTCTTATCTGTGATTCACTCTCATATTATATAAATATAAATGCATTATATAAAAATAAATGGTGTAGTGGTTAGCACTGTCACCTTGTACCTCCAGGGTCCGGGTTCGATTCCCGGCCAGGCTCGATTCTCCCTTTGCTTGGTGGGTTTCCTCCGGGTACTCCGGTTTCCTCCCACAGTCCAAAGATATGCAGGTTAGGCTAATTGGCGTTCCCAAATTGCCCGTATTCTGTCAGTGAGTGTGTGCTCTGCGAAGGATGGCCTGCCTCATGCCCTAAGCCTCCTGGGATAGGCTCCAGGCCCCTGTGACCTTGAATACAGGATAAAACGGTATATCAGATGAGTGAGAGTGAGTGAGAGGTAAACATACTTGGGGATTCAGGGAAAAGGGTGGGTTCCTTGCTGGGTATTTTTGGAGGAGTCTAGGTATATTTGGGTATTTGGGGGAAAAGATGAGTATTTTGAAGGAGGGTGGGCATATTTAGGTAATTGGTGGAAAAGGTGTGTGTTTGCTAGGTGTTTTTGGGCAGGATGGATTTGTTGAGACTTGTGGAGGCAGGGTAGGAATGCTGTTGGGTACTTGGGGACGCAAGATGGGTTCTTTGCATGATGTTCTTAAGGCTTGGTGGGATTGCTGATGTCTGCAGGGTGCCCAAATTTTGGGGTATTAGAAAGGCAGGGTGGGGTCATTGCTGGAGTTTTTGGTCAGGGTAGGCATATTATTGGGGAGAATGGGTATTTTTGGGGTATTTTGGAGGGGGGCGGGGGGTTCTTTTGCTAGGTGTTTAGGAGCAGGGTGAGTTTGTTGATGGGAGTTTTGGCTTAAGTTGGCCGTATTATTTTGTCTTTGGGAGGCAGGGTGGGTTCTTTTGCGTTTTTTGGTCAGGGTGGGCATATTATTGGGTATTTGGGTTACCGTGGGTTCTTTTCTTGGTGTTTTGGCGGAGGATGGGCATATTTGGGAAATTAGGGGTGTCGATATCATTTTGGGATATGATTTTGGGAAGCAAACTGGGATCTCAGTCAGGTGTTTTTATATTACCTGGGCTTTTGAAATAAAGAGGTGCTTTGTCTGGTATCATAATAGTTTGACAAAGTCTAGGAGTATTACTGGGTATTTGGTGACATGCTGAGCTTATTCTTAGGTTTTTATGGGAAGGAGATTTTATTAGTTAATATAGGGGATAGGGCTGGTGTCCTAATGGGATTTTAAGTGCAAGGCTGGGTATATTGTTGAGTCTTCTGTCAGTTGGTGAGTGTCCTCCTGGGCATTTAATTGCAATTTATTCTCTTTTAATGAGTCATTGTGCACTGCTGGGGATCTAATGGCAGGGTATTTGAATTGTTGGGTATACAATTAGAGCATTAGAGGTATAGTAGGGGTTTAACCCATGTTGGGCCTTTAGTGAGAGTTTGAAGTGCTTAGATGCAGGGGAGGGTATTACTGAGTATTTAGTGGCTGAGTGGTTTTATTAAAGGGGCTTTAGTGCCAGGATGGGTGCTATTACTTAGTGTTTAGTAGCAGGGTGATGGCATTGTTGAAAACAGGGTGGTTTTATAGGTCAGGATCTAGTGACAGGGTATTAGATGGCAAAGCAGAGTCAATGTGTCACTGGGTTTATTGCATATTTGTTAGGTGGGAATGGAGGTCTATTGCATGTTAAAACAGGTATTTAGTGTGTTATGTTTATACAGTGAAGTATTTGAGTCTGAAATAAAACTCTGATTGCATTCCGTACAAGATTTCCAGTTTCTATAAATGCTTATGAATCACAATTCATTTAGAAAATATGTTTTTTCATGCACATCTCTAGATTGACTCTCAATAAAACAAAATATATCAGTGCTAAGTCAATGCTCCGAGAAAATTTAAGACATTTAACCGTGTAGATTTTGTAGCCAAGTCAGCTTCTAGTCATTCTCCACTGAGAGACAGGTGCTGGTGAAATTCTTATATTTTTGTTAAAGCATGGCTGCACTTTCTAACCTCATGACCCTGGACGCCGACTTTCACTCTTCACCTGTTACCCCAAATAAGTGTTGAGCATGTCCTCTTCATTCTGTGGCTCTGTCCCCCTCCCATGTCCATTTAGAGAGCACTGCGACCAGCCTTCAGCGTTCTCCGGCCAATCGGACCACAAGCTCCGAAATCAAGCATGGAGTAAAACAGGGGCGCATATATACATCCATGCTTTCTGTACGAGCGCTGAGCATCCTCCAGGTCGTGGTCCACTCCCTCCCCGGTGGTGTAAAACACTAATTCTGCAGCTAAACAATGGCACCCAAGAAGGACGTTAAGAAGCCCGAGCCTGCAAAGAAGGCCGAGCCCGCACCCGCAGCTGCACCTGCTCCTGCTGCAGAACCCGAGGCCAAACCCAAAGTGGCAGCAGTCAATCTGGCTACAGTCAAGGTATATACAAGTATAAATATAGTATAATAGTTTACCATGATATAAAGGATGCTAACAAACAAACAAAATGCTTTTTAAAACAAATCAAAGTGACAGTTTCTTTGCAGTTTAACTTAATTAATGTATATTTTATACTATAGATTACTGATCTAATAAGAGAAATGGAAATATTTGATGATATTTATCTGTATTTATTTTTCTTGCAATGACATTTTGTTTAAGGGACAAAATGTTCCCTTCTGTTCAAAGGATTTCAAGCTTTACATTTTAAGATTTAGTCTTACTGCTCGTATCTAAGAAGAAATCTACAAGGAATGAAGACTTGAGGAAACATATACTGTATCCTAAATTAACACATTTAGGAGAAAATATTGAAGGAAAGAAATCAGCAATATGAACAATCTGATCATCAATCCCCTTCAACGTCACCATCTAATCGATTAATCTTAACGACCAAATTATGCTTCTTGATCTTGACTTTACCGTCTTTACAGTGAGGACTCTTTGGGGTGCATCATCTCGCAACCAAATGTAGACAAGGTTAAGACACCCAAAGATAGTCTTCCCGTGGTCATGTTACTGTCACAGAAGAAGCTAAATAAAGCATATGGAGAGGAGTCGCTTTCCCTCCATCACTAAGACTCTCACTTTTTTTTTCTATTACTCTCTTAGTTTGGCATTTATAGAATTCATGACTCACTTCCCAGGAATCATTATTTGTGACAGCTCGTCCGTATTATATTGTAAATATTCTGAAAGTAAAACCTAGTGTGTGTTGGTTAAGAATTATATTCATCGCAACAAAATAGAACTAGAAATATTAAATTTTAATTATGAGGTCACAAAATTCTCTAAAGTATACTCTTATACTGTCTAAAGTTGGAATATCAAAACAAAAACAAACAAACAAATTAATAAAAGGCTGAAAATCTTCCCTGGCTAGCCTGCTATTAAAATAGTATTGAACTCCATTAGTGTGTCTTATTTATTACTATTAATTAAAAGAAATGTAACAATATTTTGTAATGTTCAAATTATCTTCTCTATCTGATAGATAGGAAAAAAAAGAAATAGTATAATGTATATAATAATAATAATAATAATAATAATAATCTATAATATAATATAATATAATATAATCATAATTATTATTATTATTGTTGTTTTCATAATTGTTTATTATTTATATAAAAAACCTTTTATACAATGTATCTATGTATAATGTATATATAATGTATTTATGGACATTTTGTAAAAAAAAAAAATTATTTACTATATATATATGTCAATAAATTTTTTGCAAAATGTCCATAAATACATTTTCCTCAATATTATGCATAAAATGCATAAACTAAAACTAACAAAAATTTAAACACCTAGATGATATTTATGCAATTATTACCACTGTAATGTTTAAAAAAAAAATGCAAACTGTTTGTTAAAGTTCCCAAAATCATTTGCATCATTATTATAAAAAAAAATAAATAATAAAAATCACATAAAACTTCAATAATATTCAAACACTTTCATGTCTTTGCCCTGTTACATGACACATGAGTAAACAGTCTGAAATTATTTTTCTTCTTTCTGCAGGTTGAGTTCACCCCAGACCAGCTGGAGGGTGAGTCTTACTTTCTATTAAACTACAAACATTCTACTTTTTAATCCATTAGACAAGGTTCAGCTCTTTATAATTCCTAATATATATATATATATATATATATATATACAGTATACATATAAAAACCTAGTGTCTTATGGATTTAGATGCTAAATGATATAAAGTCACCAAATGAATGGTGTAATTTGTATAAACTCCCAAACATTTACATATAAAGCAATGTTTTTCACTGGTCAGAGTGTGTAACACCACTAAAAAGCCTTATTGCCCTGTGGGAGGTCAGACATTCTTCAGGCGTGGTGTTAGTTACACACCGGTCAGCATTCTCGGTTTTACGCGTCTCACTTAGACGTACCAGTGCCTTTATAAGGATGGAGTTATATTCTTAGGAGACGGTATTGATTCCAAGTCGAAGTGCTGAACGCCTTCCTCAGGCTTAACTCAGTTTGTGTGTGTGTGGAGAGAATCATTAATCTTTCCAGTTAGCCCAGAGCAAATCCTATTTAAATGGGTCAAACTTGATATTGCCTGGTTAAAGCCAATAGTGTTGTGTATGTGTGTGTGTGTGTGTGTGTGTGTGTGTGTGTGTGTGTGTGTGTGTGTGTGTGTGTGTGTGTGTGTGT
>JAQMYI010000036.1:27353172-27363230 GCA_030014275.1 Clariallabes melas | reverse complement strand
CGTTCCCAAATTGCCCATAGTGTGTGAATGAGTGTGTGTATGTGTGTGTGCCCTGCGATGGATTGGCACCCTGTCCATGGTGTACCCCGCCTATTGTGCCCTAAGCCTCCTGGGATAGGCTCCAGGTCCCCGCGACCCTGAATACAGGATAAAGCGGTATAGAAGATTAGTGAGTGAGTATATGTAGTGTTCAATGTACAATTTGTTATTATTTATTTTATCTATATTTTACTATATACTATGTATATATACGTAATAGTAATATTATGGTAATATAAGGCTGTAATGTTATGCACTATTATGCACTATTATATATATATTATATATATAAATATGTTATAATATATATGTTATTCTATAATAAATATTGAATTTCTATATTTCATAACAAAATGATTGAATATATGTAATGATTAGCACCGGGCCGATGTTAATGTATGTTGTCCTATGCAATGGACATATCGATACTTTCTCCGCTGATGAACAAAGCTCATCCCTTCACTTGGTAGCAGGTTGTTGCCAGGCAGCATACTCTCATCAAAGCTGATCCAATCAGAGAGACGCAAGAGCTGCCAGTGGGCGGAGCTCAGTGTCTACCGACTTGCAGCATGAGAATGACTCTTAAGGTCATTCTGCCTTGATGTAACTACAAGGCCGTGATGTAAAAACATGCCTTCATGGTTTTCACCTCATCCCATCCATTTTTTTTTTTATCTCCACCATCCCTCTTTCTGTCTCTGTCTCTGTCTCCTTCTCTCTTTAACCTGAAGGTGTCCCCGTGAACAGTCGTGTTTCGTCTAAAATCCAGCAGCTCTTGAACACACTGAAGAGACCCAAGCGGCCGCCGCTGCGCGAGTTCTTCCTGGACGATTTCGAGGAGCTCTTGGATGGTAGGTTGAGAGGAAATGTATTGTGTAGAAGAAGAAGAAAAAAAAAAAGGAAGAGTGCTCCACATTGACTTTTGCTCTGGGCTGTAGGAGGTTTAGAACTGACACTGAGGGAAAGCGTAAGCTGCTGAAGAATACAATTTGGATAGTGCAGGAACCAGCTTTAGGTATTGAACAGTTTAATCCCCAGACCTTTGGTGCCAGAAACGTTTATTCAGGTGCTAGCACATGTCTCAACATCTCCCCTAGCAATACAATAGTGTTGGGCTGTTATATTAGTTTCATACCGTTGGTGGAGGTCGGAGTGTACACGGCACACACACACACACACACACCTGTCAGGACTATCTTGCATCCTGGACAACATCTAAGAGGGAATTCGTCTTTCTTGAATGAAATGTCTCTGTCGTTTGTCTCTTGCAGATTTTCCCCCAATCATACACTTATTTAAGATCAGCCTCTTAGTGAAGAAGTGTGAGTAGTGTGCTCGGTTTTAGTTGTGCAGATTAACTCAAACCAACTCTTGTGTTTTGAAAAAGATGGTTGGAGTTACATATGGGGTTGTGTGTGTGTGTGATGAAGTTTACTTAGCATTAGTGGCATTTGACATAAATCAGTTGTCTTCTCCTCTCCCTCTTTCTTTTTATATTCACCTTCATTTTTCAGTTTGTTTACACACTCAGACAAACACACACACACCCACACACACACACACATATACACTGTTTACAGCCATAGGCCATCTAATCTTTTCTTAGGATGACATAAATAACAGCACAACAGTTAACAACTCAAAGGCGCTAAAAACCCCCCCCCCCCCTCGTTTTCTTTCACTTGTCTTCTCTTTCACTCACTGTTTCACTCGGTCGCTCTTTTTTAAACTTAACTCTCACTTTGTCTTTTAATGATGTTCAATGTTGCATTTCTGTGTATTTATACTGTACTGTATATCCGTCGACCTATTGGTTTATCCGAATATCCAGTAATTAAATCCAGTAATCCATCCTTCTAATTATCACTCCATCCATCACTCCATACACAAACCTGTATATCCAACTGTCTCTGCACTCAATCTCATCCATGTGACAGTTCAGTCATCCATGTATTCTCTAAACGAATCAAATGTTATGACTAAATACAGATTTTGTACTGTAAATTAACCTAATGGGGACATATCCATCCATCCACCCATCCATCCATCCACCCATCCATCCAGGCATCCATCCATCCATCCATCTACTGTATCAACTCATTCATGCATCAATCCAGTTATTCATCTGTTTATCCATCCATACATACATACATACATTCATCCATCTGTCCAATTATTCATCTGTTCATCAATCCATTTATCCATCCATTTTTAAATCCATCCATCCATCTGTCCATCCATCCGTTCTGTTATTTATCTATCCACCATTTCCCCCACTCAGAACACTCAGTTCATCAATCAATGTATCCATACATCCAGTTATTCATCAATCCACATATCCATCCATTCAGTCATCTAATCATCCACCCATTTATTCATCTGTCCATTCAATCATACACCCAACAACCCATTAATCCATCCATCCATCCATCCATCAATCCAATTATCCATCAATCCATCCATCCGTTATATATCTATCCATTATTTTTCTCTGTTTCCATTCAGAACACTCCGTTTTCACCTCTCTTTACTGTAGCTTAATAATGATTCCCGTCGTCTCTATTTTTTATTACTATACGCATCGATTCATCACTCCATCTCTCGATTCATCCACCCACTCATCCATAATTTACTTTGTCCATTCCTCTGTCAATGGATCCATCCATCCATCTTTTCACTGTGCACTTCAGTAACTGTAAGTACAGTAGTTCAGTCATGCCAAAGCTTCCAATATAAAATGTGTATTCATGTAACACTAACATAAATGAAGAACGTGTGTGTATGGTGTGTTCACACTTCCTGTCCAGTATTCCTGTTATCATCTCTGGATGTACTTTACCCTGACCAGGATAAAGCTCTTACTGAAGAGATAATTTAGTGCTCTCTCTCTCTCTCTCTCTCTCTCTCTCTCTCTCTCTCTGTAGTCCAGCAGCCCGACCCAAACCAGCCCAAACCAGAGGGGGTCCAGATGTCTCCTCTGCATTACGAGGTGTTAGACGTGGGAAAAAAATGGCCACCGTCACTCCTGGCCTCTCTGCAACGATGGGGCAATGCACATCCTAAAAGCCCCTGTCTCACATCATTAGATAACACGGGCAAACCCCTCTACACCCTCACATACGGTACACAATCTTAAATAATGGTGTATTAAAGATTTTGGATCATCATAGCAATATAAAAGCCTCACTGATTTATTGATTTATTTTTGTATCACAGGAAAGTTATGGACACGAAGTCAGAAACTAGCATACACACTCCTGAACAAGCTCAGCTCAAGGAATGAGCCACTGCTGCGGCCTGGGGACAGGGTGGGACGTCTCATTCATCACCATGAGCACTCATTATTTTCCAAAAATACAATTAAACTTTGGCTTAGTCGATCAGTCTAGACATGCCATTTGGCTGAAGTATGAATTTTAAGTTTTTCACTGGAGCTACAAGGCTAAGGAAGCTAACCTATCAGAAACTTGTCGTCTCAAGTCTAGCATTGTGTATTCTAAAATGTCTAAAAGACAACACACTTCCATTTGCTAACTTGAGTTTTTCTGTATCTGACAGATGTGTTTATGTGATGTCTAATGCACTATGTGATGTCTCACACTTATATATAAAAACAACCTAATAGAGTTAAAGTCTTTTTGAAGTTGAATACTCTCAGACTCCGTGAGGAATGGGCCAAAGTTTGAAGGTTAAATTAGTCTATAAATAGATAAAACCATTTTTAGGAAAATGGAAAAGAAAGGTTTTGTCTGTACATTGTCAGAACATGCTCTTTAAAAGTATGTTTTATACATCGAAGGACCCAAAACCAGTCTAAAGAAAAGCTGTCTGTCTGTCTAGATGTCTATAGAATTTAATAAAACTTTGAAGTTAAATCGGTGCCATAAATGAATCCAAAATGTTGATTAGGTGAAGTTATGGGTAGTTAAGTACCAGATTAGAAACCGCAAGTTTTGACAATTACTGCTTATTTGTCAAACTTGGGGCGTGTCTTAAAGTGACAGCTTGACAGAATTTATTACAACTTTTGCAGTACTTAGATACCTGCCTGAAGTTTAACCTGCACCATAAGTACAAAAAAAATGTCAAGTAAAAGCGATGTTATGAAGAGTTATGTGATGGATTTAATAATCTACTTTAATATAAGCTACTAATAAGCTACTTGCTCAGTGTAAACAAATACCTGCATCAATAGATAGAAGCTAGACTTAATTTTTTTAACTGGGATTACTTAATATTTTTACCACTGAAATAACAGCGCTGAAGGGGTCTAAGTGATTTTAACGCTCTGGAGTCATTTTAAGTCAAAGCTTTATCTTTATCTGAGCTACTTTTTCAAGACAGGTAGACATGTACATGGGCTTAAACCAGAAAAATTGGTATCACTGAGTACATTAAATCTTTTAACTCTTTTCCCGTCAACGACACGTACTTCTAAGTGCTAGCTTCTAATTTGGCCTTGAACAGATGTTTCACTAAATCTTTAGCTAAGAAGCTAAAACTTCTGCTAGCTAGCTAGTTTGTTTTGTGTCTGTGGCATTAATTAAATACTGTAGCTCTACCTAAAAAATATAATTGACTTATTTTCTTTCCTCAGTAAAGAAAGCTTTGTTGTTTTCTGTTGGTTCAGTTTTTCATGTTTCACAGTTTGCCCTGAGGAACTTAACATCTTTTCATCTGGGAGTAAATTAGCTTTTTACACCTCAAGGTCTTTCCCTTTAAAACGTTTCATTCCGTGTGAAACAAACAGAATTGCTGAGTTTGTGAGGGTTTAGATGTGCTTGAGGCTATTTATGTTAGTTTATGTTTTCATGAGAACATGTTTGAACAGTTACATTTGAGCTACTTTCTTACCTTACCTAAACTTGAAATGCCTTGAAATGGCAGAATGTAGTGATTTATGATGTGTTTATCATGACGTCTCATTTTGCACAGGTTGCCCTCGTTTTCCCCAACAACGACCCTGTAATGTTCATGGTGGCGTTTTATGGCTGTCTCCTGGCAGAGCTAGTGCCTGTGCCCATAGAAGTGCCACTTACACGAAAGGTAACATCACTGTCTCTCTCTCTCTCACACACCCACACATATATACAGTACATAAACATATTGTACACTACTGCACCTGTTTCTCTTCCTGTGTGTCACTTTTCTGCCATCTGCAGGTAAAAGTGTGTATAACAATGCATATGTCCTCTTGAACCCAAAATTTTGCTTTCTAGTTTCTGGAGCCAGGATTCCCGCCAATGATCTGAATTATTTTATGAAAATGATCCAACTCATCAAGTATAAGACATATTATTTAAATTTAAACAACAATATTTGGATTAATTATAGCAACATACAGTAATTTCTGTCAGTAGAACAAAATGTAACTTTAGTTTTAAAATGGATTTTATGTTCCATAAAAAATATATAAATTTATAATATGTATTTCATACAAAAGTTAGTTCTGACTAAGTAAACTGAGTAATTGGATGAGAGGCATTCCATGGTGATAACAGAACTGGGACATTTAACTCTATGTATCACTCCGCATCACAGGTGTTCTAATAATAGTCAGTTACACTAACTTTTGGTTATTGGTGAAAGTAGTAGTTCTGTACAGTCCGCATCACTGGAAAGAGGGGAGAGCAGCTACCTGCCAAAACGCACGGAAACACTTTCAGCGAGAAAAGACATCTGATAACATTATGCCATCTTCAACAACACGTTGTCTCCTTAGTAATTGCTTCTATGTCTTTCCAAATGGGCTCTAAACTGTTTGTGTTGTTTTACTCAGACTATGGATAGACTATAAAACTGCTGTAACTAGCTTTTAACATAAGGCTGAATCCCAAATCCCTCTGATCAAGTGCATTACTTGGTGTGTGGCACAAGTGATTGTACAACCTGCGTAGTGCACTAGCTTTCCATTAAACGCTATAGGGTATTCAACCTGCCACCTAGAAGTTAACAGCGGAATAAGTGGACATGTGTATTACAGGACTGTCCACCACCTCCAAGTTTTATTTTCCTCACCTTTTATCTACATAATGTAAAAAATGAAAACTATTTTCAACCCTGTTAATCAAACAAATCATAATCTGTTGATAATAAATGGTGTTTGTAGAACCGTTGTATAAATGCTGTGCTGATATTCAGCACAACCGAACTCCCACTTATGTGATGTTGCATAAATATTGTGTCTAGATTCAAAGCAGAGCATTTTAAGAGCAGATTTTTTTAATGACTTAACTTAATGCTCAGTCAAATAAATAAACAAACAAATAAACTAATTGATTACTACACAGTGACTAGACTGCTGATCTAAAATGTATGCCTCTTAAAAAAAAAAAAAAAACAGCTACTTGCATCCCAGCATTTTACTTCTAGCTTTTCAGGTTATAAAACTGTACATGTTCTCTAAACACCTTTAGCTGTTCGTGCATTTTGTAAGTGCATACAGTATGAGTGCCTGCCAAATGACTAAATAAAAAAAAAAATGTCTGTAAGGGTTTGGTGCCAAACTGTGTGCAGGTGCAGACACTGCTGGTGCTCAGATCTGTTCTACTCAGAGCCATATCATTGTAGTTTTTGCCAAGTTCTCTGTCTGTCTGTCTGCTGGTGTTCTGGCAGCCGCTGTTGGACAGACTGCTCACACCCTCGTCTCCTCTCAGACGACAGAGAGGACGAGAGGAGATTTTAGGTGGTATGTGTGTGAGAAAGATATACAGGTTAACAAGAGAGTGTGATAAGAGTCAAAGAGAACTCGCACTGCACTTGTCTTTACTTTATGTCCGCCCCAGTTCACTGTGTTTCTGTAAAGCAGAATTCAGACCTCGGCTGGCAAATCTCTGAAGGTTTGACCTTCTCCACGTCTTTCTTTTCTCTCCGTCTCTTCGTGTGCAGGATGCGGGCAGCCAGCAGATCGGTTTCCTCTTGGGCAGCTGTGGTGTGACTCTGGCTTTAACTACTGATGTGTGTCAGAAAGGCCTTCCAAAAGCTCACACTGGAGAGGTGGCCACGTTTAAAGGTCAGTACCCCATGCAAACAAGGTGTTTCTTTTGAGTCAGGAATCATTCTGAATCATTTAGAATCAGTGACTCAGTGAATCATTCAACCAGATCGAGCAATTCATTTACAGTTCCATTCATTTACTCATTTAGCTTAATTGTACATACTTCTCAATTACTCTTAGACATATTAAAATGCTCACATTTATTCAAAAACAGTCTGAATTTTTGAGAATGATTTTCATTCATTCAGAATCAAATATAAAGAATCTGATTCATTCACAACCAGCTGGAATGATTCATTCATGTTAATTCAATATGAATCATTTAGAATCATTTAACACATTTTTTTTTTATTATGTTCTTAATTATTTAGAGACATCCTAAACTATTCTTGTTCAGAAATATTCACAATTATTGTGAATCAATTACAATGACCATTCAATCACTCCAAAATAATTATAAATGTATGGATTTAAAAGCTATTCAGATTGATTCAGGACCATCTGGAATAATGTATGCTTATTCATAATTATTGGGACGAATTAGAACCAATTAGGATATTTAGAATTACTATTCTAATTAATTAATTACTTAATTACTTAATCTGAAACAAGGCTGTCGATTTGTTCAGGCAATTCAGGGGAACAAAATGCCAAGAAAAAGTGAAAAAGTTTCAATATAAAACTATGTAAGTAAAATAGCCCTACAAATATACTTATTATAGTGTCATGATATTGCAACTAATATAAATAATAATTCTATTAATAGGGGTAATATTTTGTAAGGCGGCACATACTGTAGTGGCATAGTGTTTAACCAGGGTTCGATTCTCACCTGGGATCTGTGTGCGTGGAGTTTGCATGTTCTCCCATGTTTGATGGGTTTCCTCCAGGTACTCCGGTTTCCTCCCACAGTCCAAAGACCAGTTTTCAGAGATCAGTTTTACTGATAATTGCCTATAGTGAGCATGCCCAAAGTCTCCTGGGATAGGTTCCAGGCCCCCCGCAACCCTGTACAGGGCAAACGGCATAGAAGATGAATGAACGTTGTGTTTTTTAATGTGTAATCAGGATAAAGAATGGGAGCTGGAACACTAATTCAAGCTATGATGCCAAACCACACCACCCGCTTTATTAGAAACATCTGTACATTTAACTCGTTACTTTATGTTGTTATCGAGTCAGCCAAGCATTTGGCAACAGTACAGTGCAAAAGATCACATGCAGATACAGGTCAAAAGCTTCAGTTAATGCTCATTCATCATCAGAATGGGGGAATGTAATCTCAATGACTTTGACCGTGACATGGTTTTTGTTGCCAGATGGACTGGTTTGAGCATTTGGGAAACTGCTGATCTGTTGTTTGGTGCAAAGAACGGTGCAAAAATCAAACAAGCACAAAACATGAATTGCATGGTGGTACTGCAGGCAGAAATGGCTTACTTATGCAGGATGCCAAAGGGAGAATAGCCAGACTGGTTTGAGCTGATAGGAATTTACTGAAATAAGCAATTACTCTTCTAAATAAGAAATTACTCTTGACAACTGTGGTGAAGCAGAAAAGCACTTCAGAATAGACAACTCGTTGAAAATTTAGATGGATTGACCACAACAGCAGAAGTCCACTGGAATCTGAGACTACAATGGGCACGTTTTCTGCTGCTATGTTGCGCTGAGGTCTGAATAAAAATGAATTCACTTTTATAGATCTTCTGTTGATTCTATAACTCCACTGTTAATCTCTGGTTACTCTCAGTGTATTCTCCCATGTGTTCTCCCTGCGTCTGGTTTCCTCTGGGATCTCGACTTTGAACTCTGAACTTTCAAAAACATGACAGTAGACAAATTGGCTACCCATGTCTATGTATGATCGAGTGTGTGAATGTGCTTGTGTATCTGATGGTGTTCCCACATCGTGCCCATGCTCCTGACATGTCCAGGCATCCTATATCCAGTATTATTAGAAGCACTGAGAATTATTCAGAGTTCCTTTAACATTTTGAATATTGACTTGTAGAGCAATGGATGCTGAAAATAATTACAGTTCTAGATTTTTAGAGCCTGTGTCTAGTCAGTGTACAGGTAGTCCCTGTCTTATGAACATTCGAGTTACAAATTTCCGCAGATACTAACGTACCACGGTTCTACAAACATTCGTAGACGCGGACAAATCGTAGAAGTAGCTCATGTATATTGTACAAAACAATAGACCCTGCAGTGCACCAGGTACCAATATTTACAATTATATACAATATTTTCAGTGTGTAAGTGAATGTATAAAATGTCCAAAGTCCTGTATATTGTATATTTGTGCGTGTGGGGGTGCAGGAGAAATGAGTCGGCCTCACCTGTTTCAATGAATCAGTTCGGGAGCACGATGATAGAAAACGTCTAAAAAGAAAAAGGTTTTAAAAGTTCACTGTGGAAAACAGCACTGAGACAAAATGGCATCCGGGATTTTCCTCCCGATTTAAAGGCGCAGAGACGACGTTTACATTTCACATTTCTGTTACAGTTTATTACTTAATAATAAAATATTATGGTTACTGTTTTTGACCACATGATGGCAGTGTGAGGAAAGAGGACAGAGATTTAGTCGAGTGGATTGCTATGCTTTATATTGTTTATTTATGTCAAAGGCGTATAAGTCTCACTTTGTCGGACTTAAGAGCAAATCTGTCTTACGAACGTGCTCCCAGAACGGAACCTGTTCATAAGTAGGGGAACTACGTGTATAAAGCAAGTGTTTGTGTGTGCAGGTTGGCCGCGTTTGCTGTGGTTTGTTACCGATGGGAAACATGTTGTGAAACCGCCTAAAGATTGGAATCCTCCAATCAGAGATAGCAGCAATGAGACAGCCTACATTGAGGTAAGTGCCATGTGTCATGTGCTACAGTACATCTGCACTTTCGGTCAGTTCCGTAGGAGTTCAAGGATATTTGTCGGTCATCCGGAGATCACTGGTTTGGTTCCCGGGTGATGCTGTAACCTCTCGCAGCCGGAGGTCTAGAGAGAGCTGATTGGC
>JAQMYI010000036.1:27331007-27341721 GCA_030014275.1 Clariallabes melas | reverse complement strand
TTATTTGTCACATACACAGTCATACACAGTACGATATGCAGTGAAATGCTTATACGACCGCCCGTGACCTTAAAAAAAAAAAAAAAAAAAACATTAATAGACAAATAAAAAAGAAATACAATAGAAAATACATTTAGAAATAAAAATAAGAAAACACCAAATAAATGTATAGCTTTTGTATGTTGTTAAAGAAAATACACTAAAATAAATACGTAAATAAATATATATAATAACATTATATTATAATCATTTTATATTATATAATATTAATTTAAAAAATCCATTTCCAGCTTGCACTTTTATTATATATTCTCTTATATAATAAAAGTGCTAGCTGGAAATGGATTTTTTTTCGATCTTATTGGACATCTAATGCACTATGTAGTATCTAATTGTTAATAACCCTACAATGGGGTGTGCATTTTTCTTCAACTGATAGTTGAAACAGTTGAAAATGTTAACAATCAAGAATTTATTTATCATTAATTATTATTTGCAACACAACACGTTTTTAAAATAAGTTTTAATAAACCGGTTGTCGTGGCATAATTCTAACAAATTGACCAGAAACATATTTAAAATGAACAGAATTTAAATAAATAAAAAAAAACTGTCTAATATTGCACATTGCCTGAATTGCAACGCCCTCTTGTGGTGTACAAGTTAATAGCTACAGAGCTACTGAGAAATATTATGCAAATACATTGGTTAATTTGTTTTCTGGTTAGTTCTTAACCACAGTGAATCAATTAATAATTAATTATTAACATTTCTAACCAATAGCCTAATTACTGTATTAGGCATACAGTATACTGTATAATAAACGTGAGCCTGGGATTTAGCGTAGCTGCCTGGAGGACATGCTTAAATGAGGCCTGAATAAATGACATTTGTTACCTTCTCTGTTGCCTCTAGACGGTTCCAGTGACAGCGTCTGGCTCTCCCGTTAGCGATCGACCGTTCACTCGGACCTCGTTGCTCGGCTTCATCGGACCGGTCGGTTCGAGTCCAATATCAACACAGCAGCACACAGTCAAAATATCAACACATTATCCAAAGACGCGATGCACACAGCAGGTGGTGCAGACAGTACAGTTGTGCTGATTGTTTTCTGTCCATGTTGTTGGTAGGACGAGCTGCTGTTTGTTGTAGGGAAGATGGATGGGCTGATGGTGGTCAGTGGGCGGAGACATAACGCTGATGATGTCGTGGCGACAGCGCTGGCGGTGGAGCCGATGAAATTCGTCTACAGAGGACGGTGAGCGACTCAAGTGTTTACCGTTTAATATACGTATAAATATTCTCTCTGCAGCCCTAAGACAATTTACTGAAAGCGTGTGTGTGTGTGTGTTTAGGATTGCTGTGTTCTCTGTGTGTGTGCTCCATGATGAGAGGATCGTCGTAGTAGCAGAACAACGACCAGATGCATCGGAGGAGGACAGCTTTCAGTGGATGAGCCGGGTGCTACAGGTACCACACACACACACACACACACACACACACACACACATATATTGTTCCTTCGATCTTTCTATCTTTGTTCTTCCCTTTACATCATTTCTAAGTTCGATAATTAATGCTCCACTACACCAAAATGTATTCATTGATTTCTATTTCATTATATTTTGTATTTTTCCTATAAAAGCTGCAATTTTTATGTTGAAAAACTGTATTGATGTTTTGGGATGATTTGCCTCCTTAAAGAGGACAACAGCACAGAGTTTCTTCCTGTATGGTAAATGTTTTCCTTTCTGATGGTGCAACACTACAAAGCCCTTTTTTTTTTCTTTGTATACAGTATGTGGATGATTCGTTTTATTCAAATCCTTATTTTTTATTAACGTGAAATTCTTCTGTAATAGATTTTACATATATAAAGTCATAATTATTTGTGTTAAAAATTAAGAACATATTCAAAAGCAAAACTTATTCTGTGCATGCTGTGCCATGATGTGCCGATACTTTTTCAGCATCCTTTGTCAAAGAAGAATATTAGTGTTTTTAAAGAATTAGTTGAATGCATACATTCACAGAAATATTTAGTGATCTGGTGATGATGTACAGTATAATCACCCTGTTATCAGCAGTAGATATAATTATTGGCTCGTGATTTAAGTTTCTCTTTTCCAGTGAACTGTGTGGTTGAGTGTATTATCCTGACCTTTAACATACTGTATGTGTGTGTGTGTGTGTGTGTCAGGCGATCGACAGCATCCATCAGGTGGGTGTGTACTGCCTGGCACTGGTTCCGGCTAACACGCTGCCCAAAGCGGCGCTCGGTGGGATTCACGTGTCTGAGACGAAGCAGCGTTTCCTGGACGGAGCTCTGCACCCCTGCACCGTCCTCATGAGCCCTCACACCTGCATCACCAACCTGCCAAAACCCAGGCAGAAACAACCAGGTACCCGCCTCTGTGTGTGTGTGTGTGTATAGAGTATGCATATGTATATATGTATATGTATATTTCATCACACTCATGCGTTTTACCCGATTTAAAGTTTATTGTGTGTGTCCACACCTTCCTGCCCTGTCCCTGTCCTTCCTGTCTCATATTTTGTCCCCCTGTTTGCCCTCCCATGTTAGAGGTGGGACCTGCCTCTATGATTGTAGGGAATCTTGTCGCTGGGAAGCGAATCGCTCAG
The DNA here is from genome assembly GCA_030014275.1 of Clariallabes melas. NCBI lineage: Eukaryota > Metazoa > Chordata > Actinopteri > Siluriformes > Clariidae > Clariallabes > Clariallabes melas. The sequence continues at coordinate 27,339,078 of JAQMYI010000036.1, read as the reverse complement.
GCCTGTGGGAGAGACGTGACTCAGTTGGAGGATAATGATCAGGCACGTACGATACACACGCTCACACACACTCATCTTCACACACACACACACACACGCAGACAGCTTTTTAACCAATAATATAACCCCTGAAACCATGTACAATGTAGACCGACATTTCCATTATTCGTAAGCTAGTAATAGTGATCGTTTTTGTTCTTATTATTAATAACACATTTTGTTAGTGTAAGGATTTTAAATATAAAATAAGTTAGTTCTTCTCTCTTTTTCTTTTCATCTTGGATCTGATATTTAACGCCCTTCTCTTACTCATTCACTTAATTTTTCTCTCTTCCCCTCCTTTGAACAAAAACTTCCTGGTTCATCTACAGACGGACATCTGTACAACTTCCACTCTTTGTTCTTCAGGATTTCACCACTACATGTTAAAATGGATTATGTTCTTTGTAGTAACAGATGTACATGGCACCAGGGGTTTAGCCAAACGTACTGTATAAAAAGTCTGTCTTTAGCTGTTAATAAATAGAGACCTTCCTGCCAGACATCGTGTTCGCATGTTTGATTGTGTCTCTCCTGGCATCAGTAAGCTTATCGAAGCGCAACAGACAGACTAAGTGACTCATTTAGTAAACTACGAAACTTTAAAACTTTACATTTATCAGCTATCCAAAACATGGGTTTCCAGGTCAAAGGAGGACAATTAATTGAATTTGAGAGTCGAATTGTAAAGTTTTTAGACAGTTTTCCGAGGGCGTTATCCTTAGTGTGTACATACTGTACAAAGACTGGTTGCTTGTGTAAGCCATGCGAACATGCTGACACGGGTGTATGTTGTATGTTTGTGCAGTTTCTGTACATGCAGGATGTTCTGCAGTGGAGAGCTCAGGCCACGCCTGATCACCCGCTGTTTCTGCTGCTCAACTCCAAGGTACCAAGCTCAGTACCTCTGATTCTGAATGCTAGAGAAGATAAGTGAACTCACCCCCTAACTTCTTGGAAAACGTGTGTTTGTTAAGGGTGCCGTGGCGAACAGTGCGTCCTGTGTGCAGCTCCATAAGCGTGCCGAGCGAGTCGCTGTGGCTCTCATGGAGCGTGGGAGACTGAACGCCGGAGATCATGTCGCACTAGTTTACCCACCGGGTAAGAGGCGGTCAGAAACCGTTTAAAGACGTATCTTAAATTGTATCCCTCTAATGCCGGAGTAAAAGTTCTTCATGGGAATTAAGTCTGGCAAGATTTATGCAGCTAGATTTATGAAGGCCGTTCAAATCAAACCAGGACTTTTGATTGTGCAGACTAAAAGAACATTGCTACACCAGTGCACTTATACCAATACCAATACCAATTCATGCTTGGATATCATCAAGGTCGACTGTTTTCTCAGTACGCTGGCCTCCCAGGAACCTCTTTAATGGCCCAAACATGTGAAAATGGCTTGGAACGAGGTCAGGACTGTACAGGGGATGAGGCAATCACTCCCAGCTGAGTTCCCACAGACAGATGGGACTTTTCCCCAAGTTGGCGACAGGTTATCCGTCGATTTTTAAGGATCTGGTGTTTCACTTAGTGAGTGTTTATGGGATCAGCTGCAATGAGCTCCGAGCCACCTCAGCTGGGATCGCCATTAACGGACATACAGCCTTCTTTAAAGTTAATCGCTTTTACACCTTCATCCGTGAATAATGCATCAAAAGTCCCGGTTTGATTTGAACCCCCATGTACAGTAGAAATGCTTGGAATCTTGAAACTACCCACATAGCAGGACTTCTCAGCTCACGAAGTCAAATAAAACAACCTCAAGCATTCTCTCTGGAACAGTTTTTATAATGAGATTTCTCTGCTTTTGCTGCAGGCATCGACCTGATTGCCACTTTTTACGGCTGTCTGTACGCCGGCTGTGTTCCAGTAACAGTCCGTCCACCTCACCCACAGAACCTGGCCACAACGCTACCCACCGTCAAGATGATAGTCGAGGTAAAATTATTAAATCTTTTGTGTTCGGGAGATCGATATCGAGATCTATAAAAGGATGGAAGCCAGATCATTTGTCTCTTATAGTGTGTCGTCATTTAAGTTTATCGTTTATCACAAGATTTATCTTCTTACGAACACTTATGGAGGCCCAGGTAAGTATTTACATCACGCCAGATTTACGGTGATGATGTTTTCAACTTGTAGAACATATTTACAGCTTTCTAAGGTCAAACCTACAGTAGCTGGAGAAGTCTGGGGAGAAAAAGACATCAGCTTCCATAATTAAGGAGTTACAAGTGACTCTGTGCTAATATTAACACTGCAATAAAGTTCAATAATAACTCGTGATATTGTAAATAGTACCATTGAGCAGTTCTGCATTCATAATTTAACATTACATTTCTACCTAAAGTCCTTTCGTACTGTATATGGGCGTATATATGGTCAGGGTTTTGTCAGTTCCCTCTGTGTGTATGTCTACTGTATATCTGTGCTTTGCAGGTCAGTAAGTCAGTGTGTATCCTGACCACACAAGCAATAATGAAGCTCCTGAAATCCAAAGAAGCCTCAGCCGCCGTGGATGTAAAAACATGGCCGATGGTACTAGATACAGGTAATTGTACGTACGCCGGTCTTAAAATTATGGATCAGTGATGACATTCAGACATTATAGAATCAATGATCACAGGTTTTACGAGCATAATTCGTTCCGGAAGCGGGCTCGTATTTCAAAACACTCGTAAACTCAATCGAATTTCCCCATAAGAAATAATGGAAAATCAAATTATTTGTTCCACAGCCCAAAAAAATGAATACATAAAAATAATTAACACAAAATATAAAGTAAAAAGAAAACAATGAACCTGCACTTTACCTTTAAAAAAAATACAAATAAATCCCAACAAATGTTTCTGTTTGTGACGGTCTCCAATGATCAGGCTGAGTCTTGAGCAGAGAGAGAAAATGGATCTTTAACCTCTCTAATGAGACTTGCTTTTGCTTCACACGTGCGCTGTACACACACGCATACAGACACAAAATAAAATATGTTTTACGCACACACACCGTGGTCACAGTGTTATAGTAAACAGTACACGTGTGCACGGATGTTGATTATACCACTAAGAGACGCGCACCAAGACCCAGCAGGGGAGACGATTACCCACAATTCCGCAGCGCAAGAGAGAGAAAAACCATTGGCTCAGTTGTGACCACGTGAGGCTCTGCGCCAAAACAAGAAGCGCATGCGTGATACATGATACTCGGTACTCGTAAACCAAGACTTGTTCGTTTTCCAAGTCAAAATGTATTAAACATCTCTGCTCGTCTTGCGGAACACTCGTAATCTGAGGTTTCACTGTACACACATTGGGGAACTCCAAGACTAGAGGTCGATCAGAATTTTGCATAATAGTTCCCCTTTAATAATAATGTAAGCTGATTCGCTTAATATGTCATGTAGTAATGATGGTATCCTTTCTCGTGGTTTCAGATGATCTGCCCAGGAAGAAACTCCAACAGATCTACAAGCCGCCGACGCCGGACATGCTGGCGTACCTGGACTTCAGTGTGTCCACTACAGGCATACTGGCTGGAGTGAAGGTATCGTACAGCCATCACGAACTGTAGATCTCTGTCACTTGTAGAAATTACAGGTGGTGTCCTGGTAGTGTGCGTGCCGAATAGGCTGCAGTAGGTATTGAGTGTTGTACTGTATCGTACAGAAGGTAGTGTAAAAGTTAAAGCATGCATGTAGGGATAGTTCATAGTGTTCATGGTGTGGTTTATGGTGATGTCCGTTAATCTAAACTCTCCTCTAATTTTTTTTTTTACAGATGTCCCACGCTGCTACCAGTGCCTTGTGTCGCTCCATAAAGCTGCAGTGTGAGTTGTACCCTTCACGACAGATCGCCATCTGCTTGGACCCTTACTGCGGACTTGGCTTCGCTCTCTGGTGCCTCTGCAGGTCAGGATTGGCTCGACCACACACAAGCACATTCACACGTACTGAATGTTAACACTTAGAATAACTCTTATACAGTATTCCCCTGGATCTGATTTTGGAACTGAGCAAATACTGTAGTGCTATAATTTTGATTGTATTTAATCTTTTGAAGCTTTGCAGAAAATGTATTAAATGTTTACTGGTACATGCATTTCATTAACTCTTTTAAAAATAAACATCAAAGCAAATAATAACCTGTGCAACAAAATGAGATTAAAGTTATCATATAATATTTGTTTCAGTGATCAGATAATAATAATATTATTTTGGACATTGTGAACTGATGTGCGTGTATGTGTGTGTATGTGCAGTGTATACTCTGGACACCAGTCTGTTCTTGTCCCTCCTCTGGAGTTGGAGAGTAACGTGTCAGTCTGGCTCTCAGCTGTGAGTCAGTACAAAGTACGCGTGACCTTCTGCTCGTACTCAGTGATGGAGATGTGCACTAAAGGCCTGGGCTCTCAGACTGAAGCTCTACGGGTCAGTCTCTCATTTTCACACACACAGACCTACGCTTACATCCACACTTCCTTCCTATCATCTTGTATTTTGCTTATAAACTCAAACAAGTCAAAAAGCTTAATGACTGTCAACAATGTGGCAGCAGTAGCAGCAGTGTGTTAAGGCTCTGGGTTACTGATTAGAAGGTCAGCGGTTCGAGCCCTAGCTCCAACAAGTTGCTGCTGAAGGGCCCTTGAGTATGGCCCTTGACCTTGTCTGCTGCAGGGGTGCTGTATCATGGCTGACCCTGAGCTCTGACCCCAACTTCCTGTAAACTGTGAAGAAGATGTGAACAATATGTGAAGATAGGTGATTGTCACTGCGCTGAAGTGTATGACTGTCAAATAAAGGCCTAGCTTAACTTAATGTTTTAATCTGATATTATTGGTATTTACAAGAAGTGACAGCCAATATCACAAAAGGTTTATTGTAAGATTAGTTGGGATTATTTGTATATAAATTGATGGTGTAAACTATTAAGTATTATTACTATTAATAAAGTATTATTATTATTAGTAGTAGTAGTACTATTGTTATATTAGAAGTAGTAAAAGTATATTATATTCATATATTAATAATTATATACTAATTCGTAGTAGTAGAATATACTATATATTTATACAATATATTTGTATATAGGTTGAAAGTGTAAACTTTTAAGTATTATTACTATTAATAAGTATTATTATTATTAATATTAGTAGCAGTAATAGCAGTAGTATTAGTACTGTTATTATTAGTAGTAGTATTAGCAGAAGTATTAGTACTATTATTATCATTATCATTATTATTACTAGTAGTAGTAGCAGAAGTATCAGTGCTATTATTATTATTATGATGATTATTATTATCATTATTATTAGTAGTAGCAAACGTATTAGTACTAGTATTAGTAGTAGCAGAAATATTAGTAATATTATTATTATTAGTAGTAGTAGTAGCAGAAATATTAGTAATATTATTATTATATATTATTCCATGTGGACTTTGTGAATTAGGTTTACTAGTATCAACTACCTATAAACTAACGTTATAACGTTATAAGAAATTACCCATCAAAACCATAATATAGCCTTTAAAAAGAATGAATTAATAGAATCATATTTTCCCTATTTGAACACAAATGAAATGAAGTCAGGCCACCGTATTACTGCTAGATATTTCTTTTTATCTTTTTTGCCTCTTTATCCCCCCCCCCATGTGCATGTCCTCAGTTACGAAACATCAACCTGTCATGTGTGCGCACCTGCATGGTGGTGGCTGAGGAGAGACCCCGCATCACTCTCACTCAGTCTTTCTCCAAGATCTTTAAGGACTTGGGCCTCTCGCCTCGAGCCGTCAGCACCACCTTCGGCTGCAGAGTCAACGTGGCCATCTGCCTTCAGGTGAGGACGGGGTGCCTTTACTTTTGTGTTACTTTGTTTTTATTCATTTTATTATATTGACTGAAATCTAAATATTTTTAAATAAAACCTAAAAATATTTAAGGAGATCTAAAATTATACATTAAAAAACAAGGATATGAAGTTACTGATAAAATTAAAGAATGAGACAACAAAATGTTATTATTTAATTGTTAATTGTTTAAAAAATTTTATAAGCTGTAAAGTAAATTAATAATTGATTTGTGTGCATCATGTGTGTGTTCTCATTTTTATTTTCTTCTTTTCTTTATAATGTGTGTCCTTCTGTGTTTTTGGTTTTGTTGTTTGTCCATCTGTCTGTGTGTGTGTGTGTGTGTGTGTGTGTGTGTGTGTGTGTGTGTGTGTGTGTGTGTGTGTGTGTGTGTATGTGTGTGTGTGTGTGTGCACATCCGTCCCACTCCGTCAGCCCAACAGACTGGGTAACCTGGCTGATCAGGTACAGTGGGTATCAGGGGAAGAGTGTACACAGTCTGCTTTTTATTTGTTTGTCTTTGTATGTGTGTGTGTGTGTGTGTGTGTGCGTGTAAGTTTTTGTGCGCAGCTTATCTGCATGTCATAGATAACTGTTTTACACCCTCTGTGATTTAGTACAGTCCCTGTTTACTTGTTATCCCTGATGTTCTGCTTTAATCTGCACGATCATCCTGATGCCACAAGTGCCTAATGAACTAACACTCTCTTCCAGTTTTTTTTTTATTACTATCTAAAAAATAATTAAATGTTATAAACCTTTCCTAATTCACGTGTATAGTTTTCTGACCTAGTCTTTATGTGATCTAAAATAAATCGTTGTTTTAATAGCACTGATTTGAAAAATCCTGATTGGGCTTTTGACCAAAAGCGAGACAGTCTTAGTCGTAACTGCTGCCATGAATCGTGCTGTTAATCTGTCCATCTTGGCAGCGGCTTAAAATATTGACTTCCTAAAAAACGCTGAGCAAATCCACAGTTACAGTTAACTTTTTTGCTGTGTATATACAGTACAGTACTGTGCAAAAATCTTGAGCCCCTTCTCATTTCTTATTAAATGATACATCATTATATATCATATTAAAACAAATTAAAATAAATTATGTAGATTAAATTAAAAAAATGACAACAATTGTGTTACTACGGCTGGCTGTAAAATGCCTAAAGATACAATTTCAAAATTGGTTGTTTATGTAACAACCTCTGCAGCAGCCTCGTTTCCCCTCTCGTCTGTTCCAACCACTCAGCATTCAGCATCACCAGTTGTCTAATCATCCATCATCATCTGCATCTGTTTCTCACTGGTTCATGCCTTAAGTTAGGCATTTTTTTTATGCTTGAATGATTTATTGGACACTGTGTGGCTTAACAAACAAACAAAAAAACATTCTTCTCAAACTGCTATTGTACAGGGACTGGACTGAAAATAAAAGGCAAAAAAGTCCTTCAGGAGGCCTGAAGACATATCATCGAGACTACACCAAAAATAGAAGTGTCTGTCTCTTTGAAAGCAAAATATGATGAAATAAGGAGTGGCTCAAGTCTTTGTGATCTCCAGTTTACCCTAAGGGTGTTTAGAGGGGCTGAAGTCGTGGTGCTGCACAAGACTCTGAGCTTCATCCATTCCATTGCTTTGCTAAACCATGTTTTCATGGAGCTCGCTTTGTCATGCAAGTGTCCACAAACTTTTTTCCTTATAGCATACTAGATTAAGGGTAGATTAATCATCCTAGACTAGAGCCCTGGTTATGGCCTGTACTGTCAATCAATCACTGATTGTAATCTGCTTGGGCTGCTTATAAAGCAAATGTTCTGTTCATGCTGCAGCTTGTAATTTCATTTAATCCTGTGTTTAAATACTTATTTGTAACATACCCTCATTAACTGCCAATTTGCCTTGTATTGGCCGTAACACAAAAATAGGTTTGTCACATTTAAGAAGACCAAGATATTATACCCATATTGGCCTTGTGTGATATGTTGTAGTGGATTATTTGCGTGTAACAGTACAGTCTGAAATGTGTTATTCTGCTTAAACCACAGTTGTTATATTTGTAACGAGGTACCATAGCAGTCAACACTGTGACCTCGCACCTCCACGGGTCGAGGGTTCGATTCCCACCATGTTCTCCCCGTGCTTGGTGGGTTTCCTCCGGGTACTCCGGTTTCCTCCCACAGTCCAAAGACATGCAGATTA
>JAQMYI010000036.1:27227894-27244438 GCA_030014275.1 Clariallabes melas | reverse complement strand
AACGCGCAGCCGGACAAACGCACGTCACCAAAGCCCGTGTGAACACTCTCACTGACTCCTATGTGTAGAAAACCATCCGCGCTCACCGGACGCTACGGACGACAGAAAAACGCTCGATTTTAACGTCCGTGTGAACAAGGCCTTATAGTAGCTCACATTGAGCAAAAGTTTAAATTGGTTCTGATTGAAAGGTGGTAGAACACAAAGTGTATTACTGTTTTAGTGAAAAAAGGGGGACCCACTCCAAGTTCCAAAAAGTTCTAGCATGTCTATGCTCAATGCACAAATCAAGCTCTTTAAAGACATGTTATGTCATGGTTGGAGTGAAAGAACTCAAGTGTGCTGCACAGAGCCCTGATCTCAACCCCACTGAACATGGGATGAACTGGAATGGAAAGATGACTGCACGCCAGGTCACCTTGAACAACATCAGAGACTGAACTCTATTTACTGGAAAGTCTACCCAGAAAAGTGGAGGTTATTATCATGTTATTATTATGGATGTGATGGTCAGGTCCTAAACTTTTGATATAGTGTATATGATGTCAGTGACTGCAATCTGATCATATAGCTAGAATAGCAGATATCATTCTGACAATAATACAATAGGAAAGGAAAATGGAAACGGCTTCAGGACAGTTTTATTTAAGTCCATATCCATAGTGAAATGTTTTGGATGGTGATTGGTCATAGGAGACCATGGTGATCGGTATCTGGTTACAAGGTCACAATGGTGGCCAGTGAATGATAATTGGGAATTGCTATGTTCCTCTGGAGAAACTGGTTCGGTGCTCGTGTATGTAAAACTCAAATCCGAATGTTGCCACACACACACACACACACACACACTCAAAAAAAAAACTCTTTGTTTATTTGTTCTCTCTTTTTCTCTCTGGCTGTTCCCTAGTCAAATAAGATGCAGTGCAAGCAGACTTTAGAGGATTAATGAGCTCCAAATAGCTGGAGGGCCTAGCCAAAATCAGGGCATTCAAAAGACCACAGACTTCATGGTATTTTATAATTGGAGGCACTTTAGTGAAAACTGTTGTACTACATTTCATAGTTTTATAAATAAAATAATGAGATTATGAGAGTCCTTTTGAAGGACAGGTCATTTAAATAGCTGATCGGAGGGTCTGGGGTTTGAGCCCCACTCCGTTGAGTCACTACTGTTTGATCTTTAGGCAAGGCCTTTAACCATATGCACATACAACCCAGCCATTGCAAGCAGTGCCAGTATAAAGCCCGGTTAGGAAATGGGAGGAAGGGCATCTGGCAAAAAGATCTGTGCTGGATATTATACACTACATTAGATATTGATAGTGGTACCAAATGGATGTCTCTCTTTATAGAAGTACATGTACATTTTCTAAAATATATGATAAGAATCATTTTCCTTTAAATGCAAATTATTTTTAACATTGTCATAAATGCTGTTGTTTATAAGTGGTTGTCATAGTGTTAAGGCATCCAAACAGCCCATGAAGGGAAAAGAGGCAATTTATTGCTCAATAGAATGTATTTACTGTTAATTTGAATGATTAAATATGTAAACGTATATGATTTTACAGTAAGAACAGCTGCATGTACAGTAATAAAATATCACTTTTACTTACACATCAGCAAGGATTGATGAGAAGTTTACTCCACAGAGACAGCAGCTGTGGGGTTCATGTAAAGCAATAGCAGATGCTTCAGACATGGGACATTTAGAAAAGTTGTCATGGATTGCATTATGCTGTGTACAAGAATGCAGGAGCCTGGAGCCTTTTCAGAGTGCCTATTGCAGAGCACACAATACAGGCAATGTGGGAACTTCAATTAGCCATTCTCTGCATGTCTTTGGGTTGTCTGGGGAAACTGGAGCACCCAGAAACCCACCAAGCACGGGGAGAACATGCTACAGTAACTCCACACACAAAGGCGGGAATCGAACCCTCAACCGTGGAGGTGCAAGGCTACAGTGTACACCATCATGCCGCCTTACTAGTTTAAGAAGGGTCAAATTATTTAATGACCATGATGCAAATGCTTGGGGAAGTTGGATCATAAAAAAAATCACAGCTACTGTAGGATAAATGGTGAAAGCAACAAGTTGATGTGAAAGCAACAAGATGAGACATGTTTTAAAAAATCAAACTCAGAAGAAATTAAACCCAAACTCCGTTACATTTACTTGAGTAACTTTTTGGAAAAAAATTTACTTCTACATACTGTATGAGTAGTTTTACTGCACCATACTTTTTAATTTTACTTGAGTAAATTTGTAAAGAAGAAACGCTACTCTTACTCCACTACATCCGGCTCCACTCGACAATAGTAACTATACTCTTCCTTTTACACATTCTTCTTCTTCTTCGGTTTATAGTCTGTTACTACAGTATGTCTGTAACTGCTTTAGGATTGTCCTGCACTTTGAAAAAACTGTGTTGTGTTTAAATGTGCTTTAAAAATAAATTTGACTTTTCTTTTCTCTACGTTTAAAGCCAGCAGTATTATGCTCGCTTTGTGCACAGGAGCAACTTAGATCCAGTAAAGTAAACTTGTAATGCTACAGTATACGAATACATTACAGACAAATGAGTGTCTTCAATATGCTAAGGTGTCCGCAAACTTTTGACCATATAGCATATGTAGCTCCTGTTTTCACAAGGCATAATACACCTTGGATGGATGCCTAGTCGAAAACAAGCCGCAAGTACACATGCAGGACACACTCACACACTCAAATACACTTACTCAATCACTCACTCACTCGCTCTTCCTCTATACCGCTTATCCTGTTTACAGGGTCGATGGAGGCCGTATACCCACATACACACATAATCACACACTCATTCACACACTACAGGCATTTTGGGGACCTGCAGTTAGCCTAACCTGCATGTCTTTGGACTGAGTACTTGGAGGAAACCCACCAACGACGGGGAGAACATGAAAACTTCATGCACACAGATCCGAGGCGGGAATCGAACCCGGAGCCTGGAGGTGCGAGGAGACAGTGCTAACCACTAAACCGCCATCACTCAATTACACAGAAAAACTAATTGGCCTACAGTGCATGTCTTTGGTCTTTGGAGGAAGTGGCGTAACCAGAAGGAAGCACAGCAAGAATCCCACAAAGCATGCAGAGCTTGTCAACTTCAAGCACACATACTGTAGAGGCGATGGGATTTGAACATTCATCCATGGAGGTGTGAGTAAATCAGGATTTATGTTTATAATGACTTTATGATTATGGTTATAATCACTGTCAAATTGCTTCACGTCTGTAGTACGTGCATAAAAGTTCCACATCTGCCATGTCTCTATATGGAGACTGGCTCGATCGCGCAATTACATGCATGATAGCATTCCGAGTGTGGAGAAGACGACGTGCGTTTACAAAGACAATCATGTACAACTTATTTTTTTTATTTTTATTATTATTATTGTTGTTGTTGTTGTTGTTGTTAGCGCATGCCGATAAGGTGGCTTGAAGCAGATGTGAAAAGAGTTGATCAGCGTAAATACATCTGAGATGACAAGCTTTATGAAGATAAAAACACCTCTTACCTTCACTGGCAGTCGCGCGAGCGGCGGCGAGCAGCAGCACGAGATGACCAAAGTACAGAAACATAACTCACGGATTGTAAGAACACGGAGCAAAGTGACGACGAACTGCCTTTCTGAACTCCTTCGTAATCTTATGCGTCTTCCTCTACACACACACACACACGCGCGCGCGCTGTTGAGGCTGCCGCGCCACATACAGCAGAAACCGGTGTTATGCGCTCAAATCCCCCCTCTGCCACGGATTGCCCCGCCCCCCCACGCGCGCGCGCGCACACAAACAAACAAACACACACACACACACATAATCTCTATCAAATATTGCATTAGAACATAAATTCAAAGGTTTATTATTATCGCATATAATATTACAATTACAATTAACCCTAAGCACGAGACAGCCGTCGAGACCATTAATACAAATGCTTATGTAATATTTATTTTGTGACACATTTATGTTACAGGGGTTTGTCATGTAATACAAAAATGTTTAAATAAATAAATATTGTTTATGATGAAAAATTACACAGAAGATTTTTATTATAAAATAAGCAATATACATAAATATACATGTATATGAAAAAAACTATATATAATTATACGAAACATGTTTTTTTTTTTACATACATGTATTTTTTTATATTGCTCATTTTAAATTCAAATTCGTTTGGTGTAATTTGTAAATCATAAACCTATGAATTTATGTTCTAATATAAAATTTGATAAAGATTATGTAGGCAGGGCAATCCGTGGCAGGGGGGCATTTTAGCGCATTACACCTGTTTCAACCTGCAATAACAATATCACTGGTTTCATTGCATTTTTAGCTTTTACCTTTTTTAACTATTTCTACAAACTGTCAATTAACACTAGTTCTACTAACGCTATAGTTATTCACGAGCAGCGTTAGTAGAACTAGCGTTAGTACCTGTCGTTAAACAGTTTGTAGACACAGTTCAAAGGTCAAAGTTAAAAATAATCTGATCAGCTGTAATATAATCAGTGATATTATTATTATTATTATTATTATTATTATTATTATTATTTCAGACTGAAGCACACGCACATGTCTGCCTGTCTTAATGTACGGCAGAACTCTCTGTCTAACATTAATACAAAGAAATAAAATGTCTTAAGGTTGAGTATCTTGCGCCTATTGTTTACGTTGAGTTGTACTTCGTTCATCCTCACACAAATACACTCCCTGATCGGTAATCAGAGAGTGAAGTATTGGTCAAAGTTTTGTCTTAAAACGACTCAAGGGCTTTAAAATTCACTTATACCACCTCAGTGCTGTGAAAATATGAAGTAATCCCAGTAAAAATATTCAGTTTAGCTTTCTTAATTCATACTGTATGGGTGCAGGCGTGACAGTGGATCAGTAGTTACCGCTGTCGCCTTGCACCTCCAGGGTTGAGGGTTTGATTCCTGCCTCGTCTCTGTGTTTGGAGTTTGCATGTTCTCCCCATGCTTAATGGGTTTTCTCCGGGTACTCTGGTTTCCTCCACATGCAGATTAGGCTAATTGGTGTGCCCATAGTGTGTGAATAAGAGTGTGATTGTGTGTCACCTCCAGTGGTTTGGTACCCCGCCCACCTTGTGCCCTAAGTCTCCTGGGATAGGCTCCAGAGCCCCGACCCTATTGTGCAGGTTTTTGTTTACATTGAGCAAGTATCTTATTTTAAAGTAGATTATTAAATCTGGAACATACTGTAACTGCATAACATCGCTTTTACTCAAGTGCAGGTTAAACTTTAAACTGCTCATATCTTTATTTCTAATCAACATTTTAGTTCATAACACCGTGCTTACACGCCCTCACCTCAGACTGCTGTGGATATGTTTGCTCTATTCACCCATGTTTTATATACTTGTATATAAATCATTTGGTGTAAGCCATGCAGTGTTGTACTTTCCTATGTGTTCCATGAGGATTTTGCCAGCTTGTTGGCACATTACCGTCGTTTCTGTCCTGTATAGTTTCATACTGTTTCTATACACGGTAATGTATTGTGGTAATTGATTGGCTCTATTGAGTGACGCATATACTGTAGGCACATCAAATCAGTACCTTGAAAAAAGCACTATATTTGTCCAAAGAATCACTACGATACTATGATGTGATCTGGCACAAAACTACTCATAACGTCTACTTCTACTGAACATTTTGATTTCATTTGCAGTGCAGGTTTAACTTCAGGCAAATACTGAAGGACTGCCAAAGTTTCATTAAATTCACATACAGAGAGACAGACAGAGAGACAGACAGACAGAAATTTTCCTGAGGCTGTTTTTGGGTCCTCCAATGTATGAAACATACAGAAAGATACATGTTTAATTGAAAGAGCAACTTCTGACAAATGTACAGGGTTGGGTACCGAAACTCGGTGCCAATACAGCACTGGTACCTATAGAACCGGTATGTACAGTACTAGAACCGATTCAGAACGCAGATTTTTGGTACCACTTAAATGCCCGAGTGATCAATCGAAAAATTTGTCCTCTGGTTCTCTGGAATAGACATAAGAAGCATCATCACCCTCACTGCATGTGAAAGATAATTTCCTGACTGAGAAAATGCATGTTAACTGGGTCTAAAAACTCTAATAATACAAATCCAGCTAACCTTTGTAGTAACATGAGTGTTGTTTTCACATTATGACGTAAAAGCACAACTCAGAAATTGAGACTATCTGCCTGAATGCAGCGTGTGAATGGAGTACATACACTTGCTCAGACAGCAGCAGGTAGCGTTAACTCGCTAAGATAAGCATGCTTAAATCAAAATGCCTAAAGCTAAATATTCTAAGGTGTGTCCGTATTTCACAACAAAGGATTCTGACAGTGTGACATGCAACAAATGCGTGTAAAGGGGGAAATGCGTCAAACCTAATGGTGTCATATTTTTCCAGCTAAGGCAAATATGGTCATATTTCTGCAAAAAAAACTGCTGAAATTTGAATCTGGTTTGTAGCGTACCAAGAATACCAACTATTTCGCTGTTATTCGTGTTAAATTATTGTAGTTGGGTTAGGTAGTATGTAAATTTGATGTATTTTGTATTTACTTATTTTTATGTATACTTTACAACTTATAATATATTGTTTATTTAAAATATTTTTTCAAATTAAAAGCCATTCTTTAATGTTGTCCACTGTTTTTGTGTCTCTCTCTTTTTTTGTTTTGCTTTTTGAAGTATCGGGTCAGGCATCGTTTAGGCAGCAGTATCGTTTTAAAAGCATCGATTTGGAACCGTTATTGTAAAAAACCCAACGAATACCCAACCCTACCAATGTACAGACAATGTACAGTTCCACGAAATAGTATTAGCCACCAAAGGTTCTAACCTTTTAGCAATGTTATTTACAGTAACTCTTCTACTTTTTTCCACATGCATCAGTGACCCTTGGCCGCCCATTTCCCTGTTTTCCTTCCATGCACCACTTTTGGTATGTCCTGACCACTGCAGACACATCCCACAGGAGCTGCAGTTTTGGAGTTGCTCTTACACAGTCATAACAATTTAGCCCCATTACAATTGGGCATTCAAAAGACCACAGACTTTATGGTGTCTTAATTACAACTTAATTAGAGGCATGTTAGTGAAATAGAAAAATAAAAATAAAATAATGAGATTCTTTTCTCATTATCCAGTGTGACCCTTTTGAAGGACAGATCATCTAAATAGCTGATTTAAATGGAGGGTCTTGGTCTTGGGCAAGGCCGTTAACCCTGTGCCAGTACCAAGCCCGGTTAGGAAATGGGTGGATTGCTTCAAGAATGGCATCTAGTAAAACAATCTGTCAGATGTGGTAGGTCAAATTATCCAGTGTGATGACCCCAAGAATAAAGAGACAAAGCCCAAGAAAACTTATTATGATTATGATTATTATTGTGGAAAGAGTTACTGGAGTTATCCTTTACATGTACCAGATAACTGACTCGTCCAGTACATGTAAAGAATGATCCATCCTATAAGAATCGCTGCTATTGATAATGTGTTGATCTACTGCATTTTCAAGTGGCTTAGCAGCTGCACTTTAATTTTAGATTTCCTAAAAGCCACTACATTGTACCTGCTCATGAAATTACTCCTCCATTCCACAGAAGAAGTCTATAGAGCAAGAGAGCTACCAGCAAGGGTTGAAGAATAATAATTACATTGTAATTTATTTTTTTTGTGAAATGACAATAAAGTTATTTCCAAAGTCCTATACTTTTTTTTGCCTTTCTGTGACTAATTTTTAAATTTATGGTATAGTTATTTACTATTATTATTATTCTGTTTTTTTTTTTTTTAGGTTTTACTCACATATACAGTATAAATAAAATGCATCATTCCTCTTCTTCCAATCCTCTAGAGCCACACAAAGCGAGCTGTAAAAACTAATAGTGGATGGCTATTATTAATTAATGTTTTTAGTGATAAGGGGATAAGGCTTGTAATTTGGTTCAAGGAGACATTTTTGTTTTGTTGTGTATACAACGTTATATCTGCCAAGTTACAGTAGTACTGTAATAGATCGTGTACCCTACTGTATGCAGGATATTTAGATAGTGTTTTCATTTGTTGACTCTTATTCAGTTTAGACTCAGGGGAGCTGTGTTGAGTGCTACGAGAGCTTTCCTTTTCTCTTGTGTCTCATCCTGTCCCCTCAGGTTTTTGTTACTGTGGCTTCCTGCCCTAGGCAATCACAGAACAATAACAGAGAACAATACCCAGTTTATGTGCCAAACCTGACATGATTATGCTTGTCTTAAACAAACAATCTAGCCTGAAGATGAAAGAATGTGTCTATTGTGAGCACACTGGGATATTGGAACAATCTCCAAGATTTAAACGTGCATACGGGAATCTAAGATGACTTAAGAAAATTGTGATAAATGATACAACAGTTAGTCTGCTGGATGAGATTAAAATCCAAAAGGGCAGGAGCAAAAATCATAAACAAGTATCAAATGCATTGCTTTATTTAATTACACAATGTGCTAGCTAGTTATGCTGCTGACTCGGCTATCTAGCATTAACTTCCAGTATCAGTTCCTCAGTGACGTCATCCACATGAGGAAGTGCCTTGTAATATTTCATCAATGTCCGGAATTTTAACATACACAATTCCTCTATCTTGATTAGGCACCACGTCACATCATCGTCACATACAGAAAGTGGCAGGGCACTGGTGGCTTAGTGGTATGTGTTTCGTAACTGTCCCAAGCTTGGCGAGCCCTTGCCGGGATCAGTCGAAAGACCAACAACAACAACATTGTCACATATTGGAAGTCCTCAGTATTTTGTCCTAGGCTTCTTTTTAGGTTTTCTTGTGCCACTGGTGCCTTGTCCCTCACACACTATGTCACTGCAGTGCTAAAAATAAATCACCACCAACATTATGACAATTGTGCATCTACTAACTGGTCATAATACAATAAAAAGTTTATAACACAAGAAAATGACCATTACTGGGCAAGAAGTATTGTATGTCTGCCTAATAATTTAGCAACCCATTGTTAGCGCAGAACTTACAATTTTCAGAAGAGATAAAAACGCATGTGCCATTTACTGTAGGTTGCCCACAAGAGGGCAGACATAGACTAGTATAGCAGATGGGTTACCTTCGACTTAGGCTGCATGACTAATTATAACTACCTCTCTCTTGTCACAGTGTGTAATTTATTACAGACAGGTAAATTTAGACTTTCATACTTGGCTGGTATCAATATCGTACTCATACTGTACATATGATATATAAACCAGTCTAGAACCGTCTGACATTTATAGAAGACTTGAGACACAGTCAGGTGCTGAGACTCTTAGCCATTTGAATTGTACAAACGTTTTAAAGATGGCCCTACGTCCATGAATGTCTATCCCAGTTGAGGTGGCTCGCAGCCCACTGCAGTCGTTCCCAACTTATAGTACAAGACGCATGGCATCTGTCTCTAGGAACTGTTCACACAATCATTCACAAACCCCGCCTTCACATTACAGAACCTCAGCTTGGAGTTATTTGATGGTTCCCTCAAAGATATTGATAATTCACGCACCGCGGGTGGAACAAACATAAAAAATCTACCACAGCAGCCTTCTAAATCATTTCTCTTGGAGCTCCATATGTTCTCTCTTTCTGCTCTTTCTCAACTCAAAATAACTTCTAAGTCGAAGATGTCGAAGATGATGTTGAGGAGGACCCTGATTATGAGGGATCCTCTTCTGATGAGAATAATGTTTCGTCTCCCCATTTGTACAAAAGGTTAGACTTAGTGCTCCTAATGTCTTCAAAATAGTTCCAGCCCCACCAGATATCCTGTCAGCCATGTCCAAAACATAAGCATTCAGCATTTGAGCTCTTAATAACACCATCAATCGAAAGGATATACTTGAGATGACAAATTTAGAGGGGAGGCGCGTGTATAGGGACAGTTGACTTGACTGTGTTCCTCTTGCAAGCCTACATTGGGGTTCTCATTTCAGCAGGAGTGTATAAGTCAAAAGGCAAAGCAACAGCAAGCCTTTGGGCTGCTGACACTGGACGGGCAATATTTCCAGTCTCCATGTCTTTAAACACATTTCATGCAATATGGGATGTACTGTATGGGACAAGTGGGTTCAGCAATTACCCTTTCTTTACAATATAGGCCCCCACTTGATTGTAGATGAATATTTTTTATTTTTTAAATGTCTGTTTGACCCTGAACATAGTACGTTACTATTTTACATTTTTTCCCCCTAATTTAGTCCCCCTAATTCCTCCCCGTCACTAGGGGGCTCCCACATTAAGGCTACTACAAACATTCAGTGTGGAGAGCAGCAGACTATCAGATGTCACCGATCGCATCTTTTCGTACTGCTCAGTGTAACACACTCGGAGGACAGTGCTATCCACTCCTTCCCCTTGCGCGAGCTCACATTGGCTGTAGAGCCGTAATTAACGGGCCAATTAGCGCTCTCTAAGCCCTCGGCTGCGAGAGGCTACAGCATCACCCAAGGATCGAACCAGCGATCTCCTGATGATAGGACGAGCACTTTACTGTACCACTGCGCCACTTAGGGGCCTAATATGTTACTATTTTTTAAATTTTTTAAATTGTTTTTTATTCCAAATGTTATACGTGATTAAACCTTGTATTTAGAAATAATATAAAGCCAAACAACACCAAATAGTTATCAGTGAGAAAATCAGTGAGATTTTATGGTGATCTGAATATTTCTCCATAATCACCTAACGTGACTATAAACGTGACATAAAGTACCTGACACATAAACTTGGGTAACAATTTTATTTTCTGGAGGTTTAAAGTGCTGGGGTCAAATTGACCCCAAGGATAAAGATGTTAGTAAATTTGAAGGTAACAGGAGGGTTACAGGCATTCCTGGGAGGCCAGGGTTTCAGACGTAAACCAGGCAGTCCAATCATGGCGCCGGCATGCTGAGAAAACTTTCTACCTTGATGGTGTCCATACACTAGTGAAACAGAGAGAAATAATGAGAGAAAACAGAGAAAAGTAATAAAGGTAGTTTTTACTCTTATAACTGCGTTCTGTTGTTCTGCATAATCAGTCCCAGTTTGATTTGAACACCCCTTATAATATTGTCTTCATGTTTAGGCTTCGTCGGCCAAACTGAGAGGCTTAACGCAATAAGTTTAACCCTAAAGTTAAACCCTAAAGCATGGCCAGCTAGTAAACAGTGATTTACTACAGTATCAATCCTAGTAGATTAGCATTGAGTTAAAAATAGTCACAAAAGATTAGCTAAAGGTATTGTTACAGCAACATAAGCATAATAATTACTCGTGAAATCAGACACTGAATGATTTATCTTTTTTTAAATAGGATAAAAACATTCAGTCACAGGTCTGAGGTTAAGTTTCTGGGCTATTAATCAGAAGTTCGCCAAATGAACAAATCTTATTCATCATTCTGTTGTTGTAGTGTGTGTTGGCAGAATTTAATAGTCTCGGGGGAGTAAGTAGGAAAATGTAGGTTAATTAAATGTCTAAAGTATCCAGATTAATTAGATTAGTTGCAATCACACAATCTTTCATGCTGCCATTTTCAAACCACACTAAACCCATTAACCATGACAGCATGTTGGCAGATTCATCTGGTTCAATCTGTTAGAACAGAGACAAGGAGAGAGAAAGTACACAGCAGGTGTTGATTTTATCTTAGCTTATTTGATCTGCTTGCTCTTTGCCATATTACATAATGCAGACTAATATAGTACTGTATGGCTGTAATAGATACATGTTTATGTTGTTGTTTATTTTTGCTATACACTGTAATGATTAGGGTTTGAAATTAATAATATGAGATGACAAATATGAGACGATAAATCAGAATTTCAGTTACGGCTTTCTACATCTATATTATTTATCAACAAGTTTAGATATATATTATATTAAAAAGTAGTCATAAAGTCAATTAAAGTAAATATAATGTAATATGGTGGCACAGTTGTGGAGTGGTTAGAACTTTGGCCTCACACCTCCAGGATTCGATTCCGACCGCAGGTCTGTGGGTGAGAGGTTTGCATGTTCTCCCTATGCTTGATGGGTTTCCTCCTACAGTCCCACAGTACAGTATGTAAATAGGTTTGTACAGTACAGTATGTGTGCCTTTGCCCAATATGTGTGACTTGCATTGGCCCCTGTCCACGGTGTACCCCACCTCGTGTACAAAGTCTCCTGGGATAGTCTTTAGGCCTCATGCAACCCTGTATACAGGATAAGCATTATAGAAAATGTATGAGTCAAGTAATATTTATACAGTATATCACTTGCTTGCAATAACTGCATAAACTTGGGAACCCACTAATATTAACTGTTGCATTGTTCTGTTGTTATCCTTTTCCAAGCTTGTACTGTACCACAGCTTCTTTCAGCTGTTGCTGTCTGATCTTCATGTTTCATGGTTTAATTGGGTTAAGGCAGTGGTTCTCAAAGTGTGGGGCGCGCCCCACTAGTAGGGAATACAGACATGACAGATGGGGCGCAATGAACGGAAGGAAATTAGTGGAAAATAATAGGAAAGTACCTATTCTAATCCATGCTTTTCTTTATTGACAATGAAGATCGTACACTCAAAACTAAACAATCACACACAAAGAATTGGATCATTAATACAAGTAAATTAAAATAACATCAGTTGGGGGTGGAACCATAGTGCAACAATAATGGTTTGACGTCGGCATGTTAATTGCAGAGAAACAATATAAGGAAACTTTCGGTATTGTATATGTAATCATCATTCATTCCAGTGTGTATGTTTCTGTATTTTTGTTAAAAATTAATATTTTATCAGGCAGTACTAGTCTGGCATTTCTAGTTTCCAATGTGGCAACAAAGTTGCTTTCTGATCCTTCAGGCACTTAACAAAAGGGAAGATCCATATCGTTCTACGCTTTTTGATGGTGTGCAGCATTTTGTGATGATACCCAAATCATTCATAGAGAATAACGGTGTTTATGCTTTCAAACATCTAGAATTTAAGCGCTTAATCGAGAAAAAGGCGGGTGTAGCTTAAAAACAATGTAGGGAGGAAATGTATGTGGGTATCTTATTTGCAGTTTTTTATACGCAGCTATTGAAGCCGGAGATGCGAATATAGAACTAATTTTACCGTTTACACAAACCGGGTCAGTAGCGTACATAGTGGGCATAATAACGTCAATGGATACATTTGCTACATTGACCACAAAAAAGCAGGAGATTCAGCACGATCAGCCTAATCAATCTAAAAGCCAGTCGAAAAGAAAATATGATGAAGCCTATCTTGCGCTTGGATTCATGGTTGAGAATTGTGGGGGCAGAAGAGAGACCCGTGTGTGTTTTGTGTCTTAAACCGCTGGCAGTAGACAGCATGAGACCCAACAAATTAGGAAGACACTTAGAGACAACACACTCCAGTCACGCTAATAAGCCACTCGATTTCTTTGAAAGAAACCTGGCAGAATGCAGACAGCAGGAGAATCGCATGGTAAAATCTGAATCAGTGGACAGTGGAAAGCACAAATGGCTTCATTCAAAGTTGCATACAGAACTGCCCAGTGCAGCTAAGAAAAGATTGCTGAGCAGCTAAGATAAGTGACAAAGTAAGCCTGTTATAACAATTGCACGTGTATTTTATCTGTTTTGAACTTAGTGTTATTTGATCTTATTGGTTTAGAAATTTATATTTGAATAAATAGTAAACTTGGCCGATTTCGTTATCATTTTGTTGACAAGTGGGCTTGAAAATTTGCTCACCCCCTTAAGTGGGGAATAACAGGAAATGTTTGAGAACCACTGGGTTAAGGTCCGGTTAATGACTCAGCCAGTATAAAACATTCCACTTCTGTCCCAACAAATAAAGTTGCCAGTGGGTTTTAACTCATTGTCTTGCAAGTTTCTCAGAAATAGTTTGAAATAGTTTGATGCATTTCCGTGTAGATAAACACGTGCGTTTCCATTCTGGCAGACAGAATGTTTTTGTAGACTCCTGAATTGATTTTGCTGTTAACATCATGATTTACATCAACAATAAATATTAGAATAGAAGCAATCATGTAAGCCCGATCCATGACACTACCTCCGCTAGTGTGCTTGACTTATGAGATTGTGGGTGTGGGTCATTTGGGTTAGATTTGAGCATGTCTAATTTTAAAAAAAGGTTAATCTTGGTTCCAGAACTTTACTGGCTCTGTAACTCTGTAAATTCTTTTGAATTCTAGTCCGGCCTTCTGATTCTTCCTGCTGATGAGCGGCTTGTATGTTGTGGTTTGGCCTTTATATTTCCACTCTCTAAGTCTTTTTTTCAAAAGTGGATGGTGAGACCCTCACAGGGCGTAAGTGCTATAGGTGATGTCACTGATTGTTGCTTTGTGGTTTTGCTTCACCGCGCTTGCAAAAAGTTGTGATCAACTGCCGTTGTTTTCATAAACTGATCTGTTCGATGGCTGGTTGTTAGTACGGAAGTGGTTTCTTTTTTTTCTTCAGAACATTTCAAATTGTTGTACTGGCTATGCTGAATTCACTGGTCAGTTTTCCCTTCTTTTTCAGCTTAAAAATTGCTTTGCTTTTCTCCAATAGACAGTTTTCTGGTTTAGAAGTTGGTTTATCTTTTCCAATAACAAATGCAGTCTTCACAGGTGAAGTCCAGGGATTAAACCTAGAGAAACCATTCAAAGCCATGAACTGTTTAAATAGGCTTTCAAGACACATCTGGGTAATAAGAAGCATGATCACTTGAAAAATGGGTGGGTTCAATTAAAAGGCGCCATATTGAAAGTTGGCTGCTTAGTGGCTGTGTGCATGGAGTTTGCAAGTTCTCCCCGTGCTTGGTGGATTTCCTCCGGGTACTTTGGTTTCCTCCCACAGTCCAAAGACATGCAGATTAGGCTAACCGCCATTCCCGAATTGCCGGTGGTGTGTGAATGCGCGTGTGAATGTTCACCGGGAATCCCACCACAGAAAATGGGAGTCAATACAATGGTCACCATTGGCCTCAATGGTCCCTAGCTGGACAACGAGGTTCCTGGATGGATAGACGGATGGATATTATAAGTTGTTTAACATATCTAGAAGGAAATATTATAAAAATGAGACAGAATCTAATGAAACTGGAACGCTATGGATCAGATAGATTGTCAGCAATTGCAATTACGGTTAGGCAATCTAGTGAAATGTAGTGCACGTGTCTTTATAAGCTTCCCAAATGCCTCACTTGGCCTGCAGACATTGTTTCTGTGCTCGATATGAGAGTGGCTTCAGGCCACTCCAGTATGCGAAAAGAAAAGCGAGAGAATGAAATAGAGGGAAGGTAAATGTATAGTTAATGAAAAGCCACCTTTAAATGTCATTGTTTCCTGTAGTGTCACTGAACATTTGGAGTTTGGTTTTGTTCTTCTTTATTTGTTACTCCTGGAGGTGTTGCTGAAGATTTTCTTTGTTTTGATCCCACATTGGTGCACACAAGCACCTCACATCCTCCAACAACAGATCACACACAGCTGAACCTGTAACAGTAACCTGTAACATCAAGGCGCCCAGTCGGTGAAAACCCAGCTAGAGTCATTTTTTTAGTGATTCAGTGTTTTCTACATAAAAAAGTTCTACATATGATTTATGTAGAAATGAGGAAAATGACTTTAGCTGGGTTTTCACAGACTGGGTGACATATAAGATTATGGGGAGTCTAATGCAGGCTTGGAACAGGAAAAAGGAGTTTGATTGCAAGCGGGCAACTCTCCACTTTATTTACACTCCGTGACATTCAACATAACACATTTTTATCTTCCAGCTGCTTGTAGTTTATAGCCAAAACAAAAGAATCTGCCTTGCTTCTCCAGTACGTAACTAAAAAAACAGTTTGGCAATTTCAGCAGAAGCGTTTACATGAGAATTTATTTACAGTTTTGAATTCGTATTCTAAAATAGTTCCTATGGTTTTAGGAAACTCAATCTTAATCGATCAGTTAATTGGTCTTAGTAAAATTTACAGATTGTAGAATAGAAGTTTGAGCTGTTTTTTCCGTATTATTGCCAAAGCAAATAAATCAAAACCGAAACAAGGACAAATAAGACTCAGAACAACATGACTGCAAGGAAATGGTGTCATATAATAAAATCAAATGTTATATCTGTGGTAATGTTCTGTAATAACTGATCTACTGGATTAACTGGTTACTGGAAGATTTCACTCACTGCACTGTTAGAGGAGGCGTTCTTTCACTGTTTAGTTTCCTTTTCTTTTTTTTTCATTTTCAGCCTTCTATAAGCCTTGCCTTTCATGCTACAGTATTTTGTGAGTGTGACTTAAGTTCAGATAAAACATGACATGAGCATGCTTTGTACTTTGTGGGTAATTTTTCTTCATCTACAGTATAAATGTTGCTGTAAAAAAATTATTTTATTTTTTATTAATATATGCATTTTTAGGATTGGCACCCTGTCCAGGGTGTACCCTGCCTCGTGCCCAAAGCTTCCTGGGATAGGCTCCAGGCCCCCGCGACCC
>JAQMYI010000036.1:27164260-27177174 GCA_030014275.1 Clariallabes melas | reverse complement strand
CACACACACACACACACACACACACACACACACACACACACACACACTCACACACACACACACACACACACACACACCAGAAATGGTGACTTTTATTTTGGCCAGGCAGTCAGTGTGTGTGTGTGCTGAAGCATCACCTTAATGAAATTTGGTTATAAAAAAAAAAAATCATTAATAGAGTTTACTTAAACACTTGGTGAAGTTGCATGGTTAAAAAACAACAACAGTAAAACCATAGCCATGTTTGATAGTAAAAGAGCATTTCCATACACACACATGCGTGTGATAAGAACTCACATGATTGATGCTAATTTGGAGCAATACAAAAGGTCATGAGCTCTGATGAGTTCAGATTGAGCCTATTCCAGAGAAAGTTTTGCATCAGGGTAAAAAAGGAAAGTGCATGAAGCGATGCAACCATCATGCATAGTGGTCACTGTACAAGCCTCTTTTATTGTATAAAGCTGCTTTGCTACAATGACCACTGGTTAAAAGTGCTACTGTATATAAATAAAACTGTTGTGTACTGTAGTGGACAGAAAGGGAGAGAGAAAAGAAAAAGAGTCATAGGATTTCAAACAGAATAAGGTACAGAAACACAACTAATAACCTAGTGCTATTTATTTTTATACTAACTTAATGAAAACACATTTTTTGTCTGGTAATTAGTCCAAGTGGTAGATACATAAATAAATATATTTTAAAGATGATAAACTGAAGAAATTTTTAAAGAATTGTAAATTTTGATTGTGTAAAGGACATGTATAGAGTAATATGCTACATATTAATAATATTTACACAACATCAGTACTGTACAAGATGTGGACTGTATCCAGCATTACACACAATATTACAGATTTATAAGCCTGGGTTTGTTGACAGGAAGAGTATGTACAATGCAAAAAAAAAAACAGAAAAAAAAGTAAAAATACAATAGATTTAATACATGAAATTCCAAAACTGTGATTAGAAAAAACAAACATACTATAATTTAAATAAATCTATTTATTAACATTTTGACTACATTTGTGCTTTAAAGTAGTTTTTTTTTTTTTTTCTATGGGTTTGTTTTCTTGTTTCAACAATTAATTTAAAAAAAATCTCTGGCAAAAAAAATAACAAAATAAGAACATTTACAGTGTGATGAGTAATCAGGCTGAATAATTTTATTTTACTGTATGAGCATAATTAGAAATATTACCTACTTTTCAAGATATATTCACCTGCTAAGATATCCTGACAGATAGAGAGAGAAAGAAAGAGGAAAAAAAACTGAATTTTACCACAAAAACCCCTGCATGCATCATTGCATACGTAAGATGGCCGATTTTTTCTGATGTTTGTCACGCAATACTAAGAAAAAAGTTCTCAAGATTTTCACATCCCAGGCTCCCGTCCACTTGTTTTCTATTGGCTCAATGAGACTGAGCTCATGAATTTCGCAAGTCAAAATTAAAGGCATGAAGTGAAAGTAACCACTTCCAAAAATCATTGAGCATCTTTCACATATCATGTGTTTTCAGCCTCAAAAAGAACGTGTCTCATTTACTGCTGTAGCGAGCTATAAACTGTAAAAGCTACAGCTGTTAGCACCTCTGCTGCAAGGTTCTTTTCCTGATAAGAAAACACCAAGCTGTGTGGTTTACCCCAAATATATCTACAGTACTACAGTAATCAGTCTGCTTGGCCTCTGTATATTTCACCAACTCACATGGAGGAAGAACCCAGCAAATTTTATTTTGACCTGTTTTACTTTAAGAAAATCTATCTTAAACTGTCCTTATTCTACTTCAGTTAAGTCATGATTCTGCAGCTCTCAGTGTAACTTCTTTATATTATAAATTGCATAAAGGGTGGAAAATTTCCAAATCATGAGACAATCCTTCTGTTTCCACTCCGTCTTTCACTTTGACTCACTTTGGTTTGTGTATTTCTCATCAGAGGTCACACGTTGGAGAATGTTCTTTTGAAGGGGTTTCATCAGCTCTCATTAACAGCAGTATTAGGGCGTGTGTGTAATTTCATCCACAGAGTAGGTGTGCGCTGATGAATCTGCATTTCCCGAGTGCAAAACCTCATGACAGTTCGCATCGTAGGCACATCCGAGATCTGCTTTTATAAGAAACGGCTTGTCTGGAGTGAATCACGCGTTGAAGAGTTCAGCGGAAGAGTTGTAGATGGAGTTTACTCTTTGCACGTAACTGGCGTAGGGTTGCAATTCCTCAGGATCGTAGGGCTGAAAAGAGTAATCATCAAAGTGCTTTATTATCAGTATTAACCAGATTGAAAAAAAAAATCATCGTGTGAAAGATGAAGAAACAAATCTTACCTGTTGAGGTTTTTCTTCACTTGGTGCAGGAGTGTCAGGTTTGCAGCAAATCTTTCTAAAAATGCTGCAAATCAATAAACCAGACCATAAATTACTTATTTTAAAGAATGAAGGCCATTTATTTCAGAAACAACTTTAATATTTTAGTTCCTGCTTCAGCTAGGCACTTATTTTACCAATGCCTCTTTCACTCTTACTTTTCTGATTACTTTTTTATCTTTCACTTGCTCCATTTAAAGGATTTCCTCGGAGCCTCTGAGGTGAGATAAAGGTTATAATTCTTTAAAGGGTGGGAGCAAATTAATGTACTTTTGGAGTTTATGTTTTAAACTTGAGTTCCTACTTTAATATGTTGTGGAATGACATACTCAATACATGGCCTCCAATGAGAGTTTTATAAAGCTAATGTAATATATCAGTTATATAATGTTAGGGACTCCACTGTTTATCATCATAATCATCATCATAAAATCATCATAATATTATCAAACATCTCTATGCTTATGTTTCTGCTGCCACATTGGTCTAAATCACATCAATTGTCTGTCTTACTTATTGTAAAATACAATTTAAAAAAAATACAATCGTGGCCATTAAATAGTTCATTAAGAAACTAACGTCACAGCCTCAATATATTAAATCATGATCACAGCTCATAAATCAACCATGATCACATTGTTGCATTAGCAGCTCAGTACAATTGAATTACAAGCTCTTTGTCTGCTTTACAGTAGGGAACTTCTAAAAATAAGAGTACCTCAATTTGTAAGACTACTCAGTATTTGCATTTAATAAAAGCTGATGAAGGACAGAAATTTTTCACAGGAAACTAGAATAACATATTTCAAATAGTGACAAAAAAAAAATTATGAAAGAAAATAATTAGGTGGTTGAGCAAGTACGTAAGTAGCAGATCCGTTTTGCTAATTTTATACAATTATTTCGAAAGAAGCAAAATTAGCCAACAGGAGAACAGAAAAACATCTAAAACAGGCTAAATAAAATTAATAAGTTGTTATTTGTGGAAATTGCAAGAAATAATAAACAGTAAATATTACACAGTTTTGTGCATATTCAAGATATTTTCACTCTGTAAGAACTTACAAAAACGTAAAACAACATTATCAACATTATCTTACCTTAAAGGCATGAGATTTTTACGCATGATGTAAAGTCCAGTTAAAAGAGCCACAATGGAGCAGGTTCCACAAACTCCCACTAGAATTATAGGCCAGCCAATATGTGCATCTGAAAAGACAACAGGCGTAATATAATAACACATTGTACAATAATCTTTTTTATCCATACTCATATCTACTGTAACAAAAAAACAAAACTGAAGTAATCATGAAGTGCTATGGCAAAATGTCAGAATCACAAGTTTTCACTACACAACAGCTAATCAAATAGTTGGTCCATGCCACATGGTACTGTACAGTCTGCATATCAGAAACAAAGTGTAGATATTTAAATAACTGTAATGAATGTTTTACAGGACAATACAAAATAAGATTATAGGAATCTATACCAGCAGCACTGGCGCAAAAATGATTCAAAAAGCAGGAGTAGCAAAATGCAATAACTTTTACTGAACCTAAATAACAATGTATAATGTATAACAATGTATTATACTATAATAGTTAGCAGTAAAATGGGGGAGGGGTACCCCAGCACCAAGTTATCACTGTTGGGCCCTTGAACAAGGCCCTTAATCCTCAACTGCTCAGATGTAAAATGTAAGTTGGGTGTCTGCCTAATTTCATAATGTAAATATTATGTTTACTGACTTTTTTTTTTTACAAACAATATTAATATTAATAATATTAATATGACTACCTACACTTCAGTTAAGTCTAATTAAGTTCATCAGAGAAATTATAACAAGACGCTGGTAAAAATATATCATAGAATTATATGGGCTGTCATGTACAATACTGTATAAATGTCTTGAGCCATCCCTCATTTCCCTATTTTGCACCTCCAGAATCTGGGTTCAATTCCCAACCAGGCTTGATTCCCATCTCTGTGTGCATGGAGTTTGCATGTTCTCCCCATGCTTGATGGGTTTCCTCCGGGTACTCATGTTTCCTCCCACAGTCCAAAGACTTAGATTAGGCTAAATTGGTGTTCCCAAATTTCCCGTAGTGAGTGTGTGTATGTGTGTGTGCCCTGCGATGGATTGGCACCCTGTCCAGTGTGAACCCCACCTCAAGCCCTAAGTCCCCTGGGTTAGGTTCCAGGTCCCTGCAACACTGAATACAGGTTAAAGCGGTATAGAAGATGAGTGAGTGAGTGAGATTATTTTACTACGACTAGCTGTAAAATGCCTAAAGATACAATTTCAAAATTGCTTGATTAGGTAACAGCCTCAGCAGCAACCTCATTTCCCCTCTCATCTTTTCCAGCCACTCAGCATTCAGCATCACCAGTATACTAATCACCCACCTGATCATCTGTCATCATCTGCACATCTGTTTCTCACTGGTTCATGCCTTAAGTTACATGTTCTTTTTAATGCTAGAATGATTCATACAGTCAATGTGTGGCTTAACAAACAAAATATTCCTTTGAAAATGGTCAGGTACAGGACTGAAATTGAGAGCCAAAAATATCTTCAGGAAGCCTGGAGAACTATTCCTCAAGACTATATTAAGGATACATGAAAGTCTGGCTCTTTGGAAACAACACATGAAAAATTGAGAGGTGGGTCATTCTTTAGGCAGATGGCATTATTCACAGCAACTTGCATTTTATCTCATTTTACATCTGAGCAGTTGAGGATTAAGGCCCCAGTACTGTATATAATAACATGTTTAGTGGATGTTACACATTTTTATGTAATTATAATTCTAAAAATGCATAAGGTGACATTTTTAATTAATAAAAAATATTGTTGGCAAATTGCTGGGCTATGAGGGGACTATTGGTGTGATAGGAATGTGATAGGAAAATGACATAACAGTAACTCTGCACATCACCACCATTAATTACTTGTCTATAATTGCATTGTAATTTGTGCTATATTAATTGAAATAGTTGTTTTATCTCACCCTGATTATAGATCATTTGCTGCAATGTATTGTATAATCCATTGTATCAGTTTATTTCAATTTGATAACAATAAAGTTCTTTTAAGTATAATGTAGATTGTAGAACCTGAACGACTTACCTCTAAATGTGAAGTTACTAAATTGAGTTTTGTGGTCTTTAACAGTGGCCACACAAGTGAGGTTCCTATGAGAAGCGTGTCGAGGAATGTGTAAGCGGCTAATCACTGTAGAAACCTGCCCTGCACTCTCAGTTGCTTGTGTGATGGGAAGGGATGTGTTCCACAGTGCTTTCCAATGGATAGAGGCTTGTGGTTTCCCTGTAGCTTCACACACAGCAACAGTGTGTCCATTCTGATATTCCAGCCAGCCAGATAAGTGTGGACGTGCTAGTAGAGACATTTTAATAACATACGTTTGAATAATGGGTACATCATCTCATCTAATCCTATGACAAAGTCTTTATCTTGATACATCAAACTTATACATCAAACAGATATAAGGCAAATTCCTATGGCAAAGTTCTATGCTCCATGGAACTACTGTGAACACTGATTATTATGTCTGTTAAAAAAGAATATTGCATCAGGAGGACATCTTATTTTACCGATTAATGTGGTTTAGGTCTTAAGATCTTTAGAATCACTTTGTTAGCATTAATTCAGGTTCTTTAAAGACTAAACCTACAGTTTGCTCTCACTGGTGAGCGATTAAGTGACAGGTAGCTATGTATATATCTCAGGTGTATGTGTGACATTCATCCACGCCCATAAGTGATAACCATCTTGCCTGCTTCATGCTTACAACACACAGACTACATGTATGTAATTTGTTTCTTTGCTTGTGTGAATGAAGGTAAAAAGTTCAAGCTGGCATCCCACAAGGTTCTGATCTAGGTTCTCTATCATTCTCGATTTATTATATCCAACAGTTCAGCTAGAGAAAGATATTCTTTGCCCAAGTAAATCTAGAATAGTGTCCCAGTATGCATCAGAAGTGCACTATTGTTGTACAGGGATCTTTGAATCCAGACCTAAAGAAACTTTTTAAAGGTGGTTTATTGCCAGTCATTGCATTTTTTTTTTTTTCATGTTAAGTGTACTTTACATTTGAACAAATATTAAAATGGATATCCCCTTTGGTATAAGTATTACTTGTTCACTGTAATTAATAAAAGTAAAATTGAGTATTTTTATTTTTAATAAACTTTTTCAGAATTTATTGAATACTTTATTTATTACTTTTTCCTACTTTATATAAATCTCAACTAGTAAATACATACTCAGAGAAACAATGGAAAGTGGGACGATAACAGTAAGACGATAACTAACCCCACGCAGAGACCGTGATCACGTCCATTGAACCACCTGATGTGTACGAAGTGTCACAGGTGTAATTTCCTTCATCTTCAACAGAAAAATGTGGGATGATCAGGTGGTATGTTCCCTCTGCTGTGTGGGTCAGCTTTTTCCCATCTTGACAGGTGTCATGATCTGAGTCATTGTTAGCTACAGTAATTCTACACTCTTTGCCTTTCAAATTAATTTTCCAGATGACAAAAATCATGTCTTTCCATGCGATCTTCCTGCTGGTGCAGTTTAAGGTGACATTGGTGCCCAGTTCAACAACCTCATTCCTGGACTCTAAAAGATACATTATACACAGATGATTTAAAAGGATTAAAATGGCACAATTATTACTCATATTATTATTTGTACAACATTCCAGACACCAGGCTTTTTATGCTTTATTCTAGTTGTGAATTTGAGCTTGATTTTATTCAAAAAAAGGAAGAAAAAAAAACTCCTCATCATCTTGACACACTTGGACATTAATCTTTCCTGTTTGTGCCAAACTAGTCTTATTCATTTCTGAAATTTATAACTGGATACATGTGACTTCTCGATATTCTAACTATAGCACACAGTCTGCCAAATAAGCAGCCAGAAATTGCCGCAATTCAGCTGTGTTTCTCTGAATAATTGTCATAGTGAAAATTAACACTCACTTTACAAACATACTTGACACTATAGTTTAAAAAAAAAAAAAAAAAAAAAAAACCTAGTACTTTAGATGCTAGTAGTAATTCTGAAAGGAAGAAAAGAGGAGGAAACTTTTTTGCATATTCATGGCAAAGTAGCGATCCATTAGAAATGATGAATTTTGAGTTTTTACCTGCATGCTTTTGATCGGTTGTAGAGTGGGGCTGTGTTTTGTTAGCATGAAGAGATGTTCTTTCATCTGCTCCTGAAGGTTATGAGTCCACAGAGTGTTAGTAACAGTTAATGTGAGGTTTTTTCACAATGTTAAAATTATTATTTTATTATGATTTACAACACAACGAATTAATCATGTTAATGTTCAAGCCATGGAAATAATTATAAAAAGGTTTGCTTTATTAGTTGTTGAAGTCAATATGTTAGTTGGGAAAGCAAAAAAAAAGTAAATGTGAAGTTAAAATAAAAGAAAAAACAACAGAGCCTAACATTCATAAACTGTCACAAGCTGACGGTTATGATTATCAAAATGTCATCTCATTCCATGTTTTTATGCCGTGAACTACTTTTTCATACCCCTTTCAGTTCACAACAGTGGTCTAAAAAAAAAAAACACCTCTACGAGTTTCCCCCAAGAATCCCCCCAAGGAGGAAGAAGCTGCGTCATGGCAGATGATCTTAAAAAGGAAACAAACACACGTGCACTGACATATCTATATACAGTATACAGTGGTGGGGAAACGGTTAATGCCACTGCAGAAATAATGAAAGTCATCCTCCTCACATAGGCACAGAACTTTTCTTCCATTGTGGGTTAAACTATGCCAACAGGTGTCCTGATTAGAAACCACAACTTTGCATGATTTCTGTTCAATTCACTCACAAGGCTCAGTTACAATAAATCACTTGGATGTTTTGAGCTCATTGGAAAATATAGTTTTACTGTAGTTTACTTTAAGTTGATCAACAGTTTTTGCACTGTTAATCGATGAACACTATCTCTCTAAATATATCTAAAGCATGCTTTTTAAAATCTAAAACAAAAATCACAATTTAAGGATTCTTGGCTTTTTTGTTTCCTGAAATAGGTCTTTCAAAGGGAACCCTTTCGTTTAGAAAGCGCTCTACTAGACTAGTAGTTCTACATATTGAAGGTTCACCCAGACGGACTAAGCTAAGCTAACAAATCCATTTTGTTCTTCTTTAAAATAATTGCACTAATCATTTTAAACCTTCAAAATCCCTTTGTAAGCTATTCCAACAAACACCTTAATCTTTGAACTGTATACCCACAATGCAACACAAATAAAACAAGGACAAGTAGAAAAGAAAAGGTACAGTAATGAGCAAACCTGATGCATGACTTCTTGTAAGACAGACAGCGAAGAGAAAGACGAGTCTCAGGAATAATTTTCGCTCCATGGCCGTGAAACAATGAACAACAATGGGATAATGTTCTTTTGTTCTCTTATTTTGTCTTGAAGTTTCTTTTCCGTCTGTCACACACTATATCGTCTGTTTCCCTTCTCACAAAACCTTTGATTCACTTCAAAGTGCTTGCTGAATTGTCAGAAAAGCAACCACCTCCAAAATTGTCTTTCACTCTCGGTCTTGCCTTTCTCTTCCCTCCTGTATCTTGAGAAATCTCGACAAACTCAAAATAAAGGCCGAAGTTTTTCAAAATACATGGACTCATCACAGCCTTTGTCCTTCTGCTTCTTTGTGCTCTCCTCCTTCTGCTTCCCTCAGCACTGTGATCTGCTTCTTGAACACTCCTTCATTACTTTTTTTTTTTTTTTTTTTACATTTCTGATACTGCTGCTCCTACAAATGACAGTCACAACTTCCTGAAACTAAAACCACTACAGTTGCATAGAGGCATTTTCCAAAGTGCAAAATTTCCAGAATTTCTGTCACTCTATCTTTCTTTCTTTTTTGAACTGTCTCTCTTTCTCTCTCTTCCTGCTTTTGAAAATAAGACTTAATAGTGTTTGAAGGCTTGTTCTTCTTCTTCGTCTTGTAATTTTCCGGAAAAATCGCATCGTCAATTCCTGCTTTGAACAGCAACAATTTAAAAAATAGGCTAAAATTCAGCTGAGCTACTTGAGCTGCTTGAATACTAGATCAAAAACCATTTGACATGATCACTTATGCTTTAAACCTAATAGTCTATAGGATAGATAGTAGAATAATATAGGATATTCTGTAAAGAAAACAAAATGTTAATGTTAACATAAAAAATTTAAAAGCAGTTTACTGTAAAGGTTCACTCCAAAGTGTTTAGGGCATATTCGTGTATTTTTTGTATTATTATTTTAATATTATTATAACTGATTAAACAAATGCCTCATATGTGTAAAGATTACATTAATGCTTTAGCAAATGCCTAATTTAAGAAACATAAATATTATTTGAATATCATATTGATACCTGTTTTGTAAAGTACAATCACATTTTATGAATAATTATTTAGTAATTACTTAGTAATAAATTAGCAAAACTTGTGATTATGATACAATCAGCAATACCATTAAAATAACTGACAGGTGAAATGATTAACATTGATTATCTCTTTACAGCACCAAGGAATGGGATATATTATTATTATTATTATTATTATTATTATTATTATTATTATTATTATTATTATTATTATATTAAGTTAATGTGTTGGAAGTAGGAAAAATGTGAAGCATAAGGACCAAATTGTCATGGCTAGACAACTGGGTAACTCCAAAACAGTAGGTCTTGTGAGGTGTTCCTGGTATTCAGTATTAGAACCTAACAAAAGTGATCAGAGAAAGAAGAACCAGTGTTCTTGTGACGGGGTCATGGACCCCCAAGGCTTAATGAGGAGCGAAGGCCGATACCACATAAGAAGCACCTATACGCTAATGCTAGCTATAATAGGAAGTTGTCAGAACACAGAGTGCATCACAGCTTTCCAAGTTCCTAAGTTCCCAGCTTCCCAAGTTCTCCCACATCATCCCGCTTCCCCGCTCCCTGCAATGGCTTCTAGTAGCTGCCCACATCAAATTTAAAACCCTGGTGATTGCCTACAAGGCTAAAAACGGCCCAGCACCCACTTACCTCTCAGCTCTAATCACACCTGTTACTCCACCACGTTCCCTCCCATCCTCCAGCACTGCTCGACTGGTCCCACCATCTCTCAGGGAACGAGGATGATGGGCAGCTACAGTAGTCTTTTTTCTGGGTGGTGGTGGAAGGAACGTCTTCTAGATACAACTTCTCGTCTTGGCAATCTTTAAATGACGACTAAAGACGTGTTTATTCAGTACTTGGACAAAAAAATTTAAAATAAATTCCCATCAGTGTTTGATTGATGGCACTTAGTTAGTAACTTAGTAACTCAATATAAGGATCTATCCAATAACGGAAACTACAAAACACTTCTTGTAAGTCGCTCTGCCAAATGCAGAAATGTAAATATAAATGTTGATGTTAAATGGATAGCTGAGTGCATCTGGGAAGAGCTGAAACCGGGATGCACCACACTGTATGAAGAGGTCAAGCCGGTGGAGGCAATGCAAAGCTCTGAGCAATGCTCTTTCGGGAAATGATTGCAAATATCTTACTGTCAAAAACCATAGCACACCTTCAGATGTGTTGTGGAGTCCATGCCTCAGTGAGTCAGAGCGGTTACGCAGATAAGGCAGGTGGTTTTAATGTTATGGCTGACCGGCTGAGCTTTTTTTTTTTTTCATCTAATACTTGAGTTTCACAAATGTTTATTTTATACTCACTCTATTTTTAAAGATGATTACATTTCTGAATGATCATGCATTTGTAGTCATAAGGTGACCTTTAGCATTGCTACCAAATATCTAGTGGAATGTAAACTTAAACTATTGTCTAATGCCCTTTACTGTAATCAATCTTCTATATATTTTATTAGTACCTGCAGTTTGCATTGGGGCAGCAAGCTAATAGCAGAAAGTTAAATCAAATGTTAGAGTTAATATTATGCTTGCTAACATTTGATATATTGACAATAAAGTAGTTGTTAGGTAATCGTAATGTAGCTAACTTAGTTAGCCTTAAAACCTATAGCTTAGTATAGCTTAGTGGTTAGCACTGTCACCTTGAACTTCCATTGTCCAGGTTCGATTCCCGCCTCAGGTCTGTGTGCATGGAGTTTGCATGTTTTTTTTCCCCAGGTAATATGGTTTCCTCCAAAAAACATCCAGATTAGGCTCAATTTAATTCTCACATTTTCAGTGTGTAAATGAGTATGTATGTGCGTGTGCCCTGTAATGGATCGGCACTTCATCCAGGGTGTACCCTACCTCGTGCTCTACGTTTCCTGGGATAGGCTCCAGGCCATAGACGATGAGTGAGTGAATAAATTGAATAAAATAGTCTATAAACTTCTCTAATTAGCTGCATTACAGTAAAGATTGGCCTAATAAGTAATCGTCCTTAATTAAAAAAAAATAATTCTACTGATACAAAGCATGTTCAGACATAGCGTGTAGTATCTATGGTATGTGCTGAAGAAGCTGATCTAAATATTTCCTCTAGATGATATCCTTAAAGTGAATAATAAACATTTTGTGCATTGCTCATCATGAATCTGTACAAATTCTGGGTGAAATGTCACAATGCTTTTTTCATGCACTTCTTAACTATGCACAAACTGTTAAAAATGCATGTGCCAGATTACATCATTGTTATACATATGCAGGAGCAGCTGGTATAAATGTGCTTGCAGGGTTGAGCCACATTTGAAGCTAAAATACATCAATATAAAGTTTCGGGTTTTGACCTCAGCATTAGGTTGTTTCCTGATAATCACTGTCTTAAAGTAATCTTGACAACCAGGGCGGTGGAGAGGGCTCAAACCCCCAACCTTCCGATAATCAACTCTGAGGTTCAACCACCCAAGCCACCACTATTAGCCACCCATTAACTCCAAATATAACATCAACGCCATATATCTTTCTTTTGATGCCATTGATGTGACTTTGTGATAATATATTGCTTACAAGAGTGTGTGGGTGTGTGCTAATAATGTGTGAAGCAATGGATAGATATTACATTTCTGTTTTTTCAATCTAAAACCACAATCAACCTTTAGAACATTTTGTGACTCATATGGCCGTGATGTTCCAGTCGTATTGTAGATCTTTTCTGAGTAGAAACTTCAGGTCAGAGCTTCTCAGTAAGTATTTTACAAATTAATTAGTGAGCAGCAATTTAAAGATTTAAAAATGGAAAGATTATCCAAAAATGGATATGAGTTAAGTGTGTGTGTGTTTTAGTGTGTGTGTGTGTGTGCGTGCGTGCGTGCGCACAGCAGTGCTTTACATTGAACTATCTTTGCAGAATGTATACACCATACTTGTTTTGTTAATATCTCACTCAAAAAACAAGATTTTCACCCTGTGTAGCTTTAACATATCAACATTTTACTAAATTTTACTAAAATAAATGCAATTTGTAGATATACACTACCGTTCAAAAGTTTGGGGTCACTTGCAAATTTCTTTGTTTTTGTTTAGTGATTTATTTTCTACATTC
>JAQMYI010000036.1:26969773-26981795 GCA_030014275.1 Clariallabes melas | reverse complement strand
GGTAGTAATATGGAGGCGGACCCTTTCTGCAGTGGAACGGAGGTCGGCGTTTTCGCATCATGTATGGCGAGATGCTGGGAAAATACAACTGCAGGGACGATCTGGATGAGAAAATGTTAGGCGCAGGATTCGACGTTCTTCTCACGCCGTCTGACGATCTGAGCGAGCTGCTTATAGCATCCACACTCAAATCGTGCAGAATCTCCTCCAGCTGTTCGCTGCTCACAAATGCCTGGCGTCCCATCACTGAAGGTACAACGGACTCGACCACAGAACCCGCTGCATCTTGCGGTGGCCCGGACCAAGCCAGAGATGCGGACTCGTGCAATGTGATCAGGTTAACAGCTGAATCTAAAGGCATGTTCATTATTACAGAAGGTTCAGGGCTGAGAGATGTGCTCTTTAAGTTCAGTTTGGGTTGAGATCCTGCATTTTCACATTTCAATTGGCTAACTTGGCAGCTCTGTGGAGCCCTAACTGGACTGCGAGGAGAGAAAGAAGGTAAGGTCTCTTTGTGCTGTGAAGACGGAGGCGTTTCATAGGACGAGACCGAAGGAGCTGAAGATGGAGCTGATGGAGGTGGGACATATGGTGGAGGGCAGAGAGCAGCAGGAGGTGTAACCTCTCTCATGGGACGAGGAGAAGAAGAAGGCTCATGAGGTACCACTGTAGTCTGTGTGGAGGAGGAGTTGAGGTTGGTGGTGGAAGAGTCCATTTCTCTTTCTTTCTGAAGGTGGCCCACAGACATGAGCTTCAGCAGTTTGTCCTTGGCGTTCATCACTTGCTCCTGGAGGCTGTTTATGACTGCGTCTTTCTAGGAGTAGAACAACACATATGATCAAAAATCACAGTTTAGTTGGAAAAACGACTTCATCCAAATCAGCATGATGGGTTCATTGTGGGCCCTTTGGATTTCTAAACAGTAGCATTCTACATTTAAAGACTTTTAAATGTTAACATGTTTAAATGTTCCCCTACAGTGAAAAACTGAAGAACGCCAAAATTCCTAATTTGCACTTTTAAAATGAGGTTTCATAGGAGTGGGTTATCCGGCTAATGCTTCTAGTTTGTCTATTTGGGAACATTTCTGAAAAAAAGGTTGTTGGCAACACTAAATGAACTTCTCCTCTGCAGCAGAGGTAGGTTTTAGTCTTGCTTTCCTGGGATGGTCTTCATGAGAGCCAGTTTCATCATGGTGCCTGATGGGTTTTGTAAATGCCCTCGACCATACTGTTCTTGCAAGAACAATTACAGAAAGGCTGACCTTCAGGTTTTAAAATAACAACTGACTGTTGTTGTTGTTGTTGTTGTTGGTTTTGCTTGATTACATAATTCCAGATGAGCTACTTCAAAGTTTCGGGAAAACAAAACTGTATTGTTCTAGTATGTAGAAAATAAATCCAAAACTGCGTCAAAACGTTTGACTGATATTATACTGTACATCTGAGCAGTTGAGGGTTAACTTTGGTGGTCCTGGGGTTTCAACCTGTGACTTCCCAATCAGAAGTTCAACATCTTAACCATTTTAGAGTTACATGTTACATAATATACAGCAATTCATCTCTGCTGATATAACCACTATATTACGCTGTATAAACTTCAAACTTTCTGCAGCGAGTAGGAAGACCAGTAAGAAGATGAACTGATGACATCAAAGAATGGCTAGGAGTAGGAGAGTGGACATCAATAAAAATGGCTAAGGAAAAAAAATGATTCTGGAAAAAAATAGCATAGGAA
The DNA here is from genome assembly GCA_030014275.1 of Clariallabes melas. Classification (NCBI taxonomy): domain Eukaryota; kingdom Metazoa; phylum Chordata; class Actinopteri; order Siluriformes; family Clariidae; genus Clariallabes; species Clariallabes melas. The sequence continues at coordinate 26,980,058 of JAQMYI010000036.1, read as the reverse complement.
AGAAAATCACCCTTGGCCTCCATGGTCCCTAGGTGGATTACAGAGATTCAAATATAGGTAGATAGATAGAAATCTTTTCTAAAAAGGAAACCCTCAGTAGGAGTTCTACCTAGAACCTTGAGATGAGGTACATGAACTTGTTACAACATGTTTCTTCAACTGTTGCTTGGACACTTAGAGTTGAGCATTGTAAGCACTGTAAAGAGGTTTTACATATTTTTGTTCCACATGGAATCTCTGAGAGCTCTTCAAACATGATGAACTACGGAATACTTGAGAGTGCTAGATGTACTCTTATAAAAAAAGAAAAATGGGTCCTTAGAAGTAGTTTGGTTTTTCTAGATTTCTACACAAAAAAAAAAGATGTTTTGTTAGATGGTACATTAAACCATTCGGGTTTTCTCAGGAGGCTAAACCATAGACCCATGTAGGGTTTTAAGGACCCTAAACAGGGCACTTAAGGAGTTCTACATAGACCTTTTGAGAGCTACTTAAGAGTCATTAACAGAAGAACTGAAGAGGAAAAAGGTTTAGGAATATTTGCATAGTTAGAAATGTGATAATTTTACTTAGAACCTTCTCCAAAAGACAAACCTTCTGTTGTTTGATCATGTATACAGTATGTAGCACCAAGTGGGGGACAAATATCAGAACCCATTAGGGTTCAAAAGTTAAACTTATTTCTAAATGTTAGGACTTTGTTCTAGGAGTGTACAGCAACTCTACTGAGCAAAACTGCTGATCCAGCCCAATAAATACACTCTTAGGAAAAAAGAAACCTAATACTGTATGTTTGCTCTTTAGGGGTTCTTGGAAGGAAACAGTTCTAGCATTTCTGTCCCTCTGCTTTACCGTACAGGGCTTTCCTAGAGGTACAAAATGAAGAATGTGTAAATTGTTTCCAGATCAGCTCATATTTCCACAGGTCGTTTATAAATACAATGGCTGGTCTCTGTAATCATGTGGGCCATTACAAATAGGAGCAGCACTCTGAACTGATGAAGATCTCTGTAAGTGAATGAATGGAGCAGGAAGAGCTTGAACAGGATGTGAGGTCTTAAAGTGGTGCCTTGGGGAAATGTGAAACAAAAGGGCTAGACCTCAAACATGTCTCAGTGACGCATGGCTTACAGATACTGTACTCACGCCCTGCTCTGGAATCCCCAAGAGGAGCCTTCACAAAACCACTAATCTCAGGATAATCATCTTACAATTTATGCGTCACAAAAAAATCCCATACCTGTGCGATGACGATGCCAAAATGCATTCAGTCCATTCAAATTGTGATCATCTCCCATACAGTGCAGTGTATAAGTATTTGGGTGGATTGCTATTTATTTATTTATTTATTTATAAATACACGTTGTACTCCAACACACTGAATTTACAATAAAGTTATGATTATGAGGTTAAATATACAGTATATTATCTGGAAAATCCCAAGATTTTTTTGTTTGCTCTTATGATCTTGGGAATGAACTCTATTGAGCCGTATTCATAGACAAGTCCTGAATTACACAATAAGAATTACAAATTATTCAGAATTGACTCAAGAGCATCTTACACGGTGTCTCAATTATACATGATTGTGAAACTAAACTTGACCACGTCAGCTCATTTAAAGAACAATACTTAGTCCAACACTATTGTCTGATAGTTTGAAAATCAGACATAAACATACACACACAAAAATATTACTATAATGGTGTTATATATAATTATATACAGTATTTGTTCTTCCTGTGCTGTGTCATCTCTATAGTCACTAGTCCAATGCCCAACACTCCCCCCATTTCTCATCTGGACTTTGGGACTGGCAACATTTCAGTGATTTTATATGGCTATAGAGTTAAGGGCCGTGCCCAAGGGCCCACCAGTGGCACCCCAGGAGCGGCAGGGCTCAAACCCCTGACCCTCCGATCAGCAATGCATTGCCTCTACCACCTGAGCCAATACTGCCCCCATTGGCCAATATTAAAAACATAAATATAATTTTTAATAATCAATATTAATATCCCTTGTAAGTCCACGCAACCTTTTTTTCTCTATGGAAGCTGTTGGATCGGACATGTTGGAAGTTGATAAAATGAGGAGCCTTTTGTTTATATTTAGCATGTTCTTTTTAACAGAGTGTAATAATACATAATAAAACTAAAGAAGATTAAAAAAGTCAAATTAAAATATTATGTAATAAAATAGCTTACATTCCATGCCCAGATTGCTATTTTAAACCTGGATTTTGTATCTTGTACAGTAGCTTCATTAAATTGTGTGTTGTTTTCATTTTTTCAAAGGAGACCTCCATCCATCTATCCATCTAGGAACCTCTGTAGTCCAACTAGGGACCGTGGGGGCCAATGTGACTAACTGGCATTCCCAGATTGTCTTTTAGTGTGTTACATGCAGTAACACACTAAAAGACAATCTGGGAATGCCAGTTAGTCTACTCTACATGTCTTTGAACTGTGGGAGGCAACTGGAGTACCCGGAGGAAACCCACCATGCACGGGGAGAACATGCAAACTCCATGCACACAGACCCGAGGTGGGAATCAAACCCAGACCCTGCAGGTGCGAGGCGACAGTGCTAACCATTAAGCCAATGTGCCGCCAAAAGGGACCTATTATGCCAGATTCACTTTTTAGTCATTTTCAGTCATTCGCATGGGTCTCCATTGTGCGTGTACAGACAAAATACGTGAGAAAAAAAAACATTCCCTGCTTTTTGTCCTTTTCCTGCTTTTTTATTGGCAAGGGTTTAAACAAGCCAATTAGACCCACCCCAATATGACCTCATATAAGATGACTCACTCCTCTGTACTCTGCTCTGAAGTGGCTCAGAAGTAGCTCATTAACATAAACACTGAAACTGCATGCGCAGAAGAGGAGTATAGGGGGGGGTAAGATTCTAAGACCTGAAAAAAGTAAAATACGGGCCCTTTAATGTGATTATCGGGGTGCTATTCAAGGCATGTAAAATTTAGGAAAAATCTGGCCACCTTACATTCAGTTTTTCCCCAAATGTCTCTATTTTTCAAGTTTCCTGTAGTCAAGATGTAGCGAAGATGTGCTGCTCAACAATCTAACTTGCATGTTACTACACAATATTAAGAGCCATCAGGAATGTGAGACCCAGGTGTAGTTTGAAGGCAGTTTAAGCATGTACGGCTGAGCCTAAGTGATATCAGATCACTATGATACAGTATGTCGGCAATGTGAGACATGTTCGTACCTCACTGATTAACCTCTTCATGGAGTCGTATTCTCCGAGCAGGTAGTAGATGTCATTCTCACTGGAGCGCAGACTCTTGCTGCTGAAGTACTTGGCCATATGGCTGGGGTGAGGGTTCACGTCCTCTTCAAACTGCCTCCATTGGGTCAGCTGGGGTGAGGAAGAGCAGACATACTGTTTCATTCAACAAAAAGTTGCACATACTGTATATTTCTTCCTTCTTCAAGATTGATTGAAATGACCGGTTGAAGTTTTTTTCTCCTTACAGATGTGCATGATTGATCATTCCGACCCGTCATACAATCCCATCGATTCCAATGAATCACACTAATTTAGTCTGCCACTAATTAGACCGCTCCCTGGCCTTGAGGATAAATGCAGTGTGTGTGTGTGTGTGTGTGTGTGAGTTGTGCTTGCTCATTTCCAGCAGCATGTGGGTAATCAAGCATTAAGCGGTTCATCTTATCTGAATGTTTTGATCCATGTACAGATGCACAAAAGTCTTCTCTTAGATTAATCATATTGTCATAAAAATTTATAGGTTGCTTTTGACTCCTGAATGATCCAAACGAAAAAAATAAATAAATTCACACAGAAACAATAGCACCAGGTGAAATGGTGCAATTCGTCTGGGTGTGCGCATGTATGCATGATTACGCTAATCACTAAAGATCAAACTATTTGAGTGCAGATGATGTGTGGGACGAAACGAGTGAATATTATGCCGTATTGTTAATTTAAGTGCCATTCATAGCATTTATTGCATGGCCGCACTAAGAGCAATGTAACTAAGAGCAATGTAAAGTAATAAAAGGGGTTGTAAAATATTCTATATAGATGAAACATTATAATTAAGCAATACCACATGATGGGGAGTGATAGTGCTTTTATATAACAGTTCCACAAACACCCTCACCCACTCACCCACTCGCTCATCGTCTATACCGCTGTATATACGTCTATACCAGGGTCGCGAGGGGTCTGGAGCCTCTCCCAGGAGACTTAGGGCACGAGGCGGAAAACACCCTGAACGGGGTACCAATCCATCATACAGTCATCCGGCACACACACATACACACCCTACGGGCAGTTTTTTGGAAGTAACGCCAATTAGTCTAATCTGCACCAAAGTACCTGGAGGAAACGCATAAAGCACTGGGAGAACATGCGAACTCCACGCACACAGACCAGAGGGGGGGAATCAAACACGGAACCTAGAGGTGCAAAGCGACAGTGCTAACCACTAAGCCACGCTCCACGCACTAGTGATGGGTCGTTCATGAACGATTCGTTTTTTTTTAACGAATCTTTAACGTGACTCACAAGAACGAGTTGTCTCGGGGAGTGATTCGTTCATTTTCTGCTGGGCGCGCATGTGCAAATCATCACAAAACCTCCGTAGGTTATGTACAGGAAATAGAATTGAGCAATTCTTTCTCATTGACTCTTCTACTCCGAGTCGTTCGTTCCTTTGTCACGTGACTCCCATAGACGCTATGCGGTGCAATAGATTCAAAAGAACGAATGACTCAGACTAGAAGATATGAGAGGTGACCTGCTCATTCTGTTTATTATAATATGTCCTTAGCTGCATTGAAATATTTTCATTAATGGAACTATAGATACAATTTGTGTATGTAGACAGATTTGGGGTCTATTTATTGATTATTTACCATTTTATTTTATTTCTGAACAAAAAAACGAAATGAACTAAAAAGATTTGTTCATTTTGATGAACATGATTCAAAGAACCGAGTCACTAAAATGATTCAAACTTCCCGAACGGCCGATCCGTGAAAATCCACCAGCTTGTGAAAGAGATGTACAAGTCTGTGGGAAGTGTACACACAATCGTTTACCAACACCACTTGCATGTGACAGAAACTTGCCTTGGAGTTATTGTGAGTACCGTCCTGACCTCGCTTCAACCCATTTCCACAATTTTAAACCATTGAAGGAGTTCCTGGGAGGCCAGGCTTCTCAGATGTGAAGCAGGGAGTCTGATCATGGCTCCAGCGTACTGAGAAAACATTCTACCTTGATGCTATTCAGGCGCTAGTGAAACACTGGGATAAGTGCATTAGTGTAGCAGGGGATTATATAAAGAAAAAAAAAGACGTTTTTACTCATAAATATGTTGTTATTCTGTGCAATCAAAGTCCTGTTTTGACTTGAACGCTTCTCATATATAATTTTATTATGGTTTTATGAGATAAAATGGGCTAATTTTTCTTTTTTTTTCTTTTCTTTCTTTCTTTTCCCCCCCTCTCTTGCATTTTATTTGCATGTCATCCTCAGTGCTGCGAAATGGAGCCTGGGAGATTGTTCACTGGGAGAAGGTAATGCATCTCAGCGACTGGTTTCCATCATAAATAAGCAGAAACCCTTCAAGGAATCAAGAGAGAAACACAGAGATGGATGGAGGGAGAGAGAGAGAGTGAGAGAGAGAGCGTGGAATGACATGGAAGGATGATGTTCTTTGTCTTTCATCTTCACACAGGTCACAGGACTCTAATGAGGCCACTGCGTGTATGTGGTTACCATGGAGACTGTGATGTAGCTGGCAAGGCAGCATGTTTAGCCTGCATTCATAAAAAGAAATATAATTAGTATTTTAAATATGCAACAGTTTAAATAAGATTATTAGTTTTAGGAATGATAAAAAAAATTATATCGTACATGATGTAATTATTAATATTAGTTGTCATTTATTAGTTTCAGCTGTCCCTCACTGGGAACGAGTCTCCTGTGTGCAATCCTAACATTAACTGTTCAACTTTACACTGACATTGTCTGTATTGAACATCTATAACCTTCAGGATGACAATCATTGCTTCATGTTTACCTGCAACAAGAACCGAAAACTTGTGCATACTGTATTTACTCAGTGCATGTTTAAAGGTCCCATATTTTACTATTTCTTTAACAAGTTAACACCAGCCTCAGACAACTCTCAACTCTCAAAATAGCCCTCAGATAATGTATTTCTTTATCCTTCACAATGTGCCATTTCAGTGTTTTATATAAATTAGCTACTGCTGAACCCCACCAGACGACAGGAGGGCGGAGTAACAGGCAAGGAGAGGTGCTCTTCTTAAATGAGGTCACAATAGGGGAAAATCTTATTGGCTTGTTTAAGCCCTAGGCAAGACAAAAATAAAATGGAGAGGTAAAGCAGGGAAAGTGTTTTTTTCTTTTTTCTTTTTTTTTCTTCCTTTTTTTTCCTTTCTTTTTTTTTTATTTACCCAACACACACAACTAACTTTCAGCATACAGTACATTATTTAGATAGATGAATCAGTTTGTTCACAATCTTAAAATTTGTGTTTTTAACCAACGAAGTAAATCTAGAACTGCTTACATTTTGTCATTACACCTTTACCAGTGCACAGTTACCATTTTATATTCATTAAAGAACTTGCAGTAATATTAATTGTAAATGAACGCCTCTTATTTTCTCCTTAATTTAATCATATCCGGGTCCCTCTGTCGCTGTCCTGTTAGGTCACTCCCACATCAGTGACCGCTACTGTGCCGACCAGGGAGGACGCAAGGCTAACCTAAGCATCTGTTACTCACACACCCTTAGGGAGCGGCATACTGTAACACACAACACACAGAGGACAGTGCTCTATGATCACTTCCAATTGTGTGAGCTCACAGACACTCATGATTGGCTAGTGCCGCTATGATTGATGTGGATATGCGAGGATGCAATCACGCCCTTCCTAAGAAAGCGTAGCCAATCTGCTCTCTCTAGACTCTCGCCTACGGATAATTGTAGAATCAACTGCGAATCGAACCCACCTTCTCTGAATGATTCACAGGATTCCATAATCTTGATCATAAACAAGCTGCAATTTATTTATTTGTTTGTTTGTTTATTTGTTTATTTATTTATTTATATATTCTTCTCTTTGCCTCAAATAACACTTTTCCAGGATAAAACCCCATGAATTGTGAAAGACAACCAGTACTTTCTTTTTTTTTTTAATCCATATCACAGCAGGCATGTAAAACTATCCATTTATTTAAATCAGAACCTGTTAGGAAGTGTGCTGCTCCTGTTTTCCTTCCAGCTGTGTTAAATGAGATGATTAAACATGTATAATGTTTCTTCCTAAACGCCTTGAAAGATTTACACAAATTCTCTAATACTGTAATTTAAGAAGAATAAAAATCCTTTTTGTTTCCCCCTCCATCAGACACTGGAGATTCAGCGTGACCCTGTGTGTTAATAACCAGTGTGTTTCTTACAGGTAGTGGTGGGAGATATAGTTAAAGTAAATGGCAAAGATTACGTCCCTGCTGACACTATACTGCTGTCCTCCAGGTAGACACGTGCACATTTCTGCTGGTATAAGCAGAGCTGTTGGCCATTCATCATCCCTCCCCTATCATGTTCAAACGCCCTGCAAAAGGAAGTGAGGCATCCTCTAAACAGTAACGTGCAGTATAAAGATCAAATGTGATAAACATGCATTAGGTGTAGATCATTGTTTTGCAGTTGTTGGTGGTGAGAACACGACCTGACCGCACTGCACAAAGCCCCACTTCCTTCACAAGGTGTTCTGCCACTAAGTAACTCTGTGTCCGCATTTGCAATTTTCCTCTCTTTCGTTCTCAAAATCCATTTGTCAACCCGCTCAAAATGTAGACAGAGTGCTAGCGTTAGGCGGATTTATGGTCCGTCCATGATTTATCTCATTTAGTTCACTAGCTTTATAATGTAATGCCATTTGCGTGTTACTTATTGGTTTGCCGTTTTTAAAAAAAATTTTTTTAGATGGTTTTTGAGAACGAAACATCGATCCTGACATTGTGTTTCCTTCCTCTGTACAAATTAAACATGTGTCTGTTTTTGTGTCTCTCTTCCCCTTGTTTCGGACTGTGCGCTTCTCCTCTTCCTCAATCTTTTCATTTCCATCACGTCCACTTCACCCCTACGACACCCATCCGCCCACCTCTCCCCCTCCCTTCCTGCCGGGGACTGCTGGGTAATGTAAGTTGGCGGTAGGGGAGGTCGTGCGAGCGTCCAACGGAGATCACCTCCCAGCTGACCTCATCATTCTGTCGTCCAGGTCAGGAACAGCGATGGGCTGCATGAACGCTGCAGGGGAAGGGAGGGGGGTGTTAAGCGGTGCACAGGTGGAGGGATGCTGCTGGATTGACTTTTTGCTTCTTCTTTTTTTTAGTTTGTTTGTTTTGGCCTTGTGCTCTCTCCGTGATTGTCTGCCTTGGCTGTCAAAGCTGATTATAACAACACTGATCTGATGGTTGCTGGTTTGGCTTCGTTGGTCAGGTTACAAGCGTAAACTTGGACTCGGATGGGGCTGTAAAAAAACCCTTACTGTAGCTTTCGTTTGGTTACGGAAATTATTACTTGCTAATATAATCAAGATTTGTTATTAGGGATGCATCGATACTATTTTGAATGAGTATAAATTATTTTGGAATTCACTGATGTCTACACTATATGTCAGGGTGCATTGTATATATTTATTTAGCTTCTTTTATGTTTCCTAATTAATCAGTCCTGATTAATAATGATGAATTATAACATATAACACTTTTCCACAAATTTTGAGCAAATGAGCATAGTGTCAGATCGGTACCAAATACCCGTAGCATTATGGATGCATCTCTAATTGTAATATTTGTAGTGCGTACAAAAATCAAATGCATGTCTGCATGCTGTTACATTGCTAAATTAACACAATTTTGTTAAGTTTGTTGTATTACGTACACGTGTAGTATGTTCACGGATAGTATAGGAGAGGTGTACTGTACCAATTACATGTCTAGCTTGAAGCGAGACTCTTTCGGACACTGTAACCAAAGATATCGTCGCATATAAAGATTACCTTTCTTTAATATATTTTTAAATAATTTTTTAACATGGAAAATGAAAAGTTTAGTATATTTGTGGTTTAGGGTGTGTGCTTTTGCATTCACTGTTAATTATTATTATTATTAGTGCATTTGTGTGCTGTTTCACTATGCCGCATCTCCTTTGTCGCATGATTGTGTAACTAATCTAGACAACAGCTCAATACAAGACTGTCTAATAAACAAAGATGTCAGCATTGAATAGGATTTCGAAGTCGGCGTATACACGTGTAGCTGCAGACATTTTAAAAGCCTTATGGCTAAAAACAAGATATTGATGTTGTGCATCATGCACCTGACATCTTTGGTTGTTGAATCTTGTATTTGGTTGTTTCACCACTTCACGTTGTAACCTAACAAATCGTCAAAGTGTCAATTTCCTTGTTGACATCTGAATAAAATGTGAATCTTCCCTTAATTATACAATTTACTACATTTTAGCGAACCTCAAGGAATGTGTTATATAGAAACCTCAAACCTGGATGGAGAAACAAATCTTAAAATCAGACAAGTGAGTATTTTTTGCTTTTTATAAGTGCCATCTCTCTCAGAAGAGATCAAACTGAGACTTGTTCGAGTCAAACTGAGACTTGTGATAAAATTTCTCATGAACGATGGTGTAAAACTGATTCACATTTAGAGTAGACTTCAAACACAGTACAGTACGTAAGACGTGTTAATGGTGCACACATTCTAAAGAAGGCCGTACATTCATGAACGTCAATCACGGCCAAAGTTTCTCAGAGAATACTGCAGTCATTCCCATGAGCATTTATTCATATTGCTTCATCCCCCATATAGTCCTGATCACGCTACAAACCATTTCCGCTTGTTTTGGGCTGTTAGGAGTTCCCAGGAGTCTAGTGTTTCAGACGTAAAGCAGGCAGTCTAATCATGGCTCTGGTGTAGTGAGAGAATCTTCTTCCTTGAAACACTGGGATAAGTGCATTAGTGTAGCAGGGAAATAAATGTGGCTTTTATTACTGTGTTCTGTTATTCCGCACAATCGAAAGTCCCAGTTTGACTTGAATGCTTGATGATATAGATTTTTTTTTACATTTTTTTTTAAATGGAGTAATATACTAAATGACATTTCATTAACTAATAATTGTCCAAATGATATAAGGCTTACATGCATGATTAGGGGGGTGGGGGGGGGGGGTGG
>JAQMYI010000036.1:26929783-26943888 GCA_030014275.1 Clariallabes melas | reverse complement strand
TGTGTACAGTGATGTGTTATGAATGTATTATGAATAGTGAATATATATGCAGTAAGGAACATAAACACAATGGAGAATAATTCAAGAATGTCATTGGAGTCATCAACCTGTCTGGCTAATGTTTGTACTAATCCCCTGGTTTATTCTACTACTTTGTCCTATTATCTTTAGCGATCAGCCTCAGCCTAAGTGCCCATTATAAAACGTCATCCCCACCCCTGGTTTACACAGACCATTGTCTAGGGGAAACATTAATACTGAAAGGAATACATGCTGAGCTCTGCTGTCTTTTACTGCGCGATCATTAGCATTAACTTCACCAGCGCACGTGCGGAAAGCTCTGTACGGAAGTGCTACAGCAGGTGAGGTCCTTAGATCACTGTGCAGTCAGGTAGAGTGTGTGTGAGCGTCTTATGCTTTAGGTTTATTTATTCTGTTCTCTTAAACAGAGCGTAGGAAATTCTACCAGGATGTCAGTATCTCTCAAGGTGAAGGTGAGCATCTCTTCAAAAAAAAAAAAAAAATTCACCCATGAAACACTTTGTATTACTGTGTGCAGTACACTGCTTGGCCTAACAAACTAGCAAAAAGTCTCTCACACACAGACGTTAATATTTCATTTGTCTGAATTTTGCATTGATTACAGCTGTCGCATTGTTTCCATAAGCTTGTGCATTTACATTTACATTACGTTTATGGCATTTGGCAGACACCCTTATCTAAACTGACTTAATTTTATCTTATTATATATCTGAGCAGTTGAGGGTTAAGGGTCTTGCTCAAGGGCCCAAAAGTGGCAACTAGGTGGTTGTGCGCTTTAAACCTGGGACCTTCCAAACCAACGCCTTAACCACTGAGCTACCCCTGACCCCGTCATGAAATTATGCAATGTCACAAAATAAATTTTCATCCAAAGTCGCATTAATTTCATAAAGATCTTGCATTGATGATGATATGAGAGTCAGATCTCTGTGTAAAGTATTCTCAGTGGGGACAGAGTGTGAGCCCAGTGAGTTCTGCTTTTCGGGATCGGGATAGGAAAAAAAGCATCGATGTGATAACTTGGTAATTAAGTATATTCATCTGACCTCGTTTTTTGATTACCTTGATGCTGGACAATAAGTTGATCCTTCTGTAACAGAGTAAGATCTTTGCCATGACCATCGGGTATGTCTTCTGACATGGTGGTTTAAAAAACATACTAATTAATATAAATATTAACATATTAATCACTGCCGTAATTGTCCAATGGAAGGCTCTTACCCATTTGCTTATTTAAATCCAGGTAGTTTTTCTTTGCCGGGCAATGTAACAATGCATTTAATTATTGAGTATCTAGCACAAGCATGTTGTCATGGCTTAATACTGGTTGTTGTCTGATACAGGTGGGCTGTTTGAGATAAACTTGGACAGGAGAAAGCTAAAAACTCCAGGGGGAAAACTTTTTACTGTGCCCAATGAAGCCCTGGCCATTGCTGTTGCAACGGAATGGGACGCTCAGAAGGACACACTAAAATTCTACACCATGCATCTAGTAAGAAACTTTAATGAAACATAGATTTATGAGATTATACTGGGATAATTTTTTTGTCTAATAATGTGTTTTTATATATATATATTTTTTAAAATAGACCACTCTGTGTAATACAGCAATTGATAACCCAACACAGCGAAACAAAGACCAAATGATCTCTGCTGCCCTGAAGTTCCTAGATACTGACACCATTTGGTATGCAAACTGAGTGCCTTTTACCATTTTCAGTTTAAATAGTTGAAAGAACTTAGATCTGTAAAAGACATTTATCTAATAAGTTTAATTATTTCATGCATAAAATGATACTTTGCAGGTTAACAGAGAACATGTCAACATTTATCAAAAAAATATGATTGTCTGTAACCTAACCCACATATACAGTACCTGTCATAGAAATTTTGGTAAACTGTATAATCAAAAACAAAATAAAGTCTTAAGACCAGGCAGTCAAACTGATGCATTTGGTTGTGAATAAAATGGGTTTATTCACAACCAAAATGCATCAAATGACAAAGACCATGTCACATGAGATTAAATTATATTAACACATCCGTGTCCACGGTGGTGGAACTTAACCAATTCCTTGCCATATTCTTCATGTGCTCAGGCCATGTAAGCAGATGAATGATTCACGGTTTGTGAAGAATAATGGCCTAAAAGTTATCTCTCAGGCCAAATTATCCTATAAAACATGTACACAGTTACCCATAAGAAAGGAACATTTAACTCATAAATCACACATACATTGGATTAAAACGCATACTGAATAAATGCATAAAAAGGAATACTGAGTATTATTGAAATTTGTTACTACATGCCTTCAGTTACAGAGTAGAAGAGCCTCCAGGACTTGTTGAATTACAGAAGAATGAATGGGACCCTGTTATGGACTGGATTGAAAAAAGGTAACCTTCTATGAATAATTGTTACAAAGATGCATGACACAAACATCTACCTGCACGTACAGAGAAAATTCTAATCTGCTAATCTGTTATATGTTTGTATACTTTTAGGTACAACGTTGTCATTGGGTCATCCTCTAGTATAATGGGCCCGCAAATCCCCGAGGAGACCAAAGAAACATTTCGTCAGCAGCTTAATTCTTATAATTTGTGGTCTCTGACAGGTACAGATACAGTAAATATATCTTTCATGTCTGAATGTGTTTGCATGTTTTGGTTTTTATCTGGAGTATACTTTTTAGTGAAGCAGCTACAGTAACTGTGTGGTTCTCATGTTTCTAGTTGTTTGTGCAAAAGGTTGCTGAGTCATGTTTGTTGTACTTGCGATGTAGTGGCAGAAGTTTGTTGTCAAATTAGTCTTGCAGTTAAACATCAGGGCCTGTATTCACAAAGCTTCTTAAGCCTAAAACCTCCTAGTGACAAAATTCTAAGAAAATTCTTAAAATTATGACATTTTCTTATAATTTCCCCTTAAATTTAAGACTAAATCTTACTAAAGATAAAAATTATTCATGAAATATCTTAGCCCTAAAAACACCTCCTAAGGTAAAAGTTGTTAAGAGTAGAGAAGAGGACTTTTAATTCCTTTGACTTCGTGCTCTGACATGAACTGTCAACTGTGGGACCTTGTATAGACAGGTGTGAACCGTTCCAAATCATGTCCAATCAACTGAATTCACCATAGGTGGACTCCAATTAAGCTGCAGAAACATCTCAAGGATGAGCAGGGGAAACAGGATGCGCCTGAGCTCAATTTTGAGCTTCATGGCAAAGGCTGTGAATACTTATGTATATGTACTTTCTCAATTAAAAAAAAAAAAAAAATACATTTGCAAAAATCTTAAGTAAACTAGTTCATGTTGTCATTATGGGGTGTTGTGTGTAGAATTCTGAGGGAAAAAAATGAATTTAATCCATTTTAGAATAAGGCTGTGACATAACAAAATGTGGAAAAAGTGATGCACTATGAGTACTTTCTGGACGCACTGTAAGTAGCAGATACATCTCACTGTTTAAAGGAGATTATTGCATAGTATTGCATATTTTTGGATGCCTTCAGCAGGAAAACACAAACGGTACGGATGCTTTTATTAGTGTTTTATTTTATCGATGCTGTTTTAGATATGCTGTATAATTTGCACCGCATTAATAAACTGCAGGGAAGTGAAAGGAAACCAAGATATTCAGAGAAAAGAAGCACCCCAGAATAACTTCTTGTTATCACTTTGCTAACCTAGTGAAAGACTTGCAACAAGCATCTGCAGTTCAATAAGGACCTTTACTTTCTAAGTTAATGTTGATGTGGTTTTTTTTCTTTTTTCGTTTGTTCATGTCCCTTGCAAACTGAACAAGCTGGTGTAAATCATGCAAATCTCATCCGTCCATATATGATATGATTTCAGCTTATAAAGCATGATATCATATGTGATATTTGATGACACCACTGAATCTAATAAAATATAATAATATAGTATTATAATATTATTATACTGAATATAATAATATGATGAGATATTTATAAAGCAGTGATTCATAAAGCAATGATTCTAATAAGCAATATCACACAAGAGGGAGTGCTGTTGTACTGAATATCAGTATGGCTGTAATGTCGTTGGCACTTGGGTTATGCTTATGACTGAGGCCACAGCCAGAGTAATAAAGATATCACAGCCGTGCTGATATTCAGCACAACAGCACTCCCTCTATTGTGATATTGCTTTTGGACACTTTATTTCAACAGATTTGGATTTGTTTATTTAACCAGTTATTTTAATTTACAGATATTTTCATTTACAGATGTGAAAGTAGCTTTAAATTCTTCCTGGTATTATGTAGCCAAATTCACCTACTACATAATCACCACTCATAAAACGCCTCTTGTCTAATTAGATTACATGGTCAGAACTAACTGATTGATTGTGTAAAGCTGCTTTTTCGACAATGACAATTGTTAAAAGCGCTATACAAATAAAACTGACTTGAATTGAATTGAACTAAGGACCGTGGAGGCCAATGGTGATTACTGTTGTATTTATTCCTATTTTATGACTGTGGTAGTCGAATCGAATCCAGACCCTGACGGTGCAAGGCGACAGTGCTAACCATGCCCGCCTTTTCTATGGATGGATAACTAAAAAGGCTAACTCTATTAATGATCCTCTATCAGAATTATATTCATTAGTTAGTAGTCAGTAAACCAAGGTGTTAATGATAACTAAATTAATTAAAATTTGAATGGCACGATTTTGTACATACATCATGGGCATTACTGTTATTCTGTTTAACAGTTTCTGGTATGGTTTAGATGTTATTTCCTTATGTATTTATTTCAACATGTGATTTCTCTGATAGAAGAGAGTTCCCATGGAGAAATGTATCATGGGACAGGGTGGGAGCCACAAGGTGAGTACTGACTCAATAGGTTTAGGATCACTGTCCAAATAAACAGCCTGCTATCATAATACACAGCTGAGCTCACAGCTGGAAAGAAATACATGTTTGTGACTATGATCTCATCACGAGCAGGTGTGTGTGTGTGTGTGTGTGCGAGCGTGTGTGTGTGTGCGAGCTACTGTGCAGGAATATGAGTATGTCAACATTCACCAGACTCAATAGCCAATATAAAGTCTTCCAGTTCTCTGGAAGTGCCATCTATTCTCACACTGATCCTGCACCGTTCAGCTCTTGTCTGTCCCGCCTCTGAGAGATTAAATGTATTATTGACACAAGGATTTATGACTCCATGACAGGTTTCTTCTTCCGATGGGAGTGCCATCCCAATAGCTTACATACAGGCCTTATGAGCCATCAAACAAACAAATGCACTAAACTTAGGAAGTCATTCAGGTCAGTACGGATGTTCTCATAATGCAAAAGGATAAAAACATTGTTCATATGACAAATAAAGAGCACTAAATCATGCATAGTGTTGTCGTATACACCTAATGCAAATGAGATTTTTTTTTTTACAAATATATAATGTATGTACGAAAAAATCTGGAAAACAGGGAAATACTGTATATAGTGTAGAAAAAGTATAACATTGGGTTATCAACTATCCGCTCATCATTAAGATTGCCTTAATATCGTGAAATGCCTTTGGGATGAAGAACTGGAGAAGACTTCTGAGGAGTGTTTTAAAAGGATCCATAGATGTCAGATTTGTGCTAAACAGGATATGGGAAATTAAATATGCCTCATAAACGCCTCATAACACACACACACTGATTCACATCAATAGAAAATAAAAGGCTTGAGGATTTACTTAGAATCTACAGCATTATGTGTGTCTGAAGGTTATTCTATAATAATTTAGCTGATCTTAATAGAAAGATAGAAAAAGCACCAGAACATGTCATAACGAACTGAACACCATATTAGTATGTTATATTATACCTGCAATCCGTTATCACCCAAATAAGGATGGGTTCCCTGTTGAGTCGGATTCCTTTTAGGGTTTCTTCCTATTGCCGTCTCAGGGAGTTTTTCCTTGCCACTGTCGGCCTCGGCTTGCTCATCAGGGACAATCTGATCATTTTGTATTTATACAAATTTTCTCACATTTTATACACATTTCCATAATTTTCTTTTGATTCTGTAAAGCTGCTTTGCGACAATGACCATTGTTAAAAGCGCTAAACACATAAAATTTAATTGAATTGGATTTCATTAAATAAATACAATTGTCGATATTGGCATCCACGGTCCCTAGTTGGACTACAGAGGTCCCTAGATGGATGGATGGATGGATAATTACTACAGCTTTGAACTGATAAACATTCTGGAGTACCTTTTCATCACGCTATCTACACAAAAGTGTGGAATTTCAGACGCAGAAACTGATACGAATGCTTTAAAGTTGGCTCAGTACAATCATTGTGTTTCAGTCAGATAGACATTCCTGAAGCAAGCAGTGTTTCCTTTTAGAAGGCACCTGTTTCCTCAGTATACGTAATATCATTATGCAACGTCATTGAAATCTTGATTCTGATTGGATGAAAATGTGTCGATTTATTTTCTGTAAGAGGATCTCTGACACCAGTGGTTTCTCAAATGGTCAAGGCTCCAGGTCATTAATCAGCAGGTCAGTGCCAAGAATCTACTGTTGGGTAAAAGACTTGAGCAAGGCCCTTATTCATCTGCACCATTCCCTTTTCTAACAAGCTTTAATATGCAAAGTAATGAATGTCATTGTTCTGTTAAATATAGGTGACAAATAAAGGCTTAATCTTCTTTTATTAACATCTTCAAGGCTAATACAGAAAAGCACTTGTTTTATTATGTGACTATATGTGACATATACAGGGACTTGTATGAAGGATATGCCACACAATTTGAATATGTGATTGTGGTGAAGATCTATTTTTCTTCGTATTAACTCAAAGAGAGGTGTACAAGGAGAAGGTGTGGAAGGAACTTTTTTTTCACAGGAGTTAAACACAACATTAAACATAACTATTGTTTTGGTATTACAGTAGATTAAATAAAACACTTTGGGATGTGCCCTTCCAGAAAAATAATCATCATGTAGAAAAATAATCAATAATCATGTGATCAAGTGCTTTAAATATAATAATGGATAAAAAAGTGACCTTAGTGCCAAATGGGCCGGTTTGAATATTTCAGAAACTGCCAATCTCATAGAAAATCAGTTTCCAGCTATAACTTCCAGCTGCCTAACACTCAGTATGACTGTAGAACAATCCCTGCTTTCTAATATCACCCAAATGAGGATGGGTTTTTCAAGGTTTCTTCCCGTTGCCATGGTTGCCATCATTTCCTTTTGATTCTATAAATGACCACTGTTAAAAGCGCTACACAAATAAAATTGAATTGAATTGAACATGCTCAGCCAAATTGGCCAGATGAATATTGGGGGAAAAAAGACTACAACTGGTGTAACGTGCTATAAGTTCCTCCAAATCTTATCTGTTTTAGTCAGTGGTAGTCAGTGGTAGTACTGGGTTTCAGTTTTTTAAGCCAGTCGCCAATGCCACTGTTGCATGTTCACCCCTATGACTATAACATTCAATCAGGTATAAAGCTGATTCCTGTATTCAATCATATTTATTTGTTATTATTATTATTATTATTATTATTATTATTATTATAGTCCTAATTACATTCAGTTATTGTCCATTGTTATAACTTCACGCACCCGTATGAGTAGGAGTACCTCAATGATGTAGCTTATCCACTATACGTCCTTGATATATGGTAACTCCGTGCTGTAAACATGCCCTGCCGAGCCTATAGCTGGGATCAGGTTCGAGCCGGAGCAGGTGCAACACTTTCAGAGTCAAGTTGCAAAGGCATGTTAAATATTTGATTGTGACCAAGCATCAATAGAAGCTTGTCAGTTGCAACAGGAAGAAACATTGTGTGACAAACCTGTATAGACTGAAAGAAGAACCTCGTCTTATTTTTCCCCCATAATCTTTCAGTCTGTAATAACAAATGCTTGTTGACAAAAAACTCAACCATGACCATTTTTCTATAACAGTTGCTTTTAATTCATGGCTTTAAACGTAACCCCAAGCCTGTCATTCCAGATTCAGGGTTTGTTTATGTATATTCTTTACATCCCGACACTGCTACAGGTTTCTAATTACGATGCCCCATGCTGCATTTAGGTACTTGTGGGTATTATTTCTAAGCAGCCACATTCATATGTTACTACTTATACTGTACCAGTCTCCATCATATGCAATTCATGTAAACTGTCTGGTGTTGCTCGGCTGTTCCGCATAACTATTGTGAATAATGTTTTGTCTAGTCTTTGTATAGTCCCAGAACAATCGTCACACTAAAGGAGGAAATCATCTCTGCGTGTACTGTAACAACATCAGTTCACAACATTCCTGTAGTCAGCTGTCTGGTTGAGCTTTTTTGAATAATTTTTGTAATAATTTATACTTTTAAATACACTTTTGAATATAAGTTTGGTCATTTGGGCTACACGGTACTTCATTTCAGTGTGTTATGCACCGTGTTCAGTCTCATGGTGTATTTAGATGAATTGGCAAAAAAAAGACTAACTTCACTTGACATCTTGGATTTGCACTGACTCATACATCTGTACAGTACGTGATTAAACCCTGACAGAGGATGCCTGAACATTTTATGTTTTCCTGTATGGGTCAGGGTCTAAGGAAACCCCCCATTTCCTACTCCATTGTATTTTAGGAAAACTGTTGTCTAGAAGCTGACTTTTTTTTCTCTATACACAAAGCGTCTCTATGGAAACTATTACAGATATTACCCAACTCTAGGCAAACAACAAAAGCACTAAATCTCCTGGTGTGAAGGTATTTGTGGACAGACAGAATTACAAAATAGCATGTGCATTCGCGGGGAGCATTACCCATGTGCATACAGTATTGTGCCATCTATTCAAGTATACAATATACTGTACACAGTATGCCATTTCTAAAAAAAAACAGTCGTGGTGTTAATCAGATGTGAGCGAACACAGTGTTAAATGCCTGTAGCAAAAGTAACAATGACATCTTTTATATACAGGCCTGCCTGAGAAAAATGAGTTAGACATAATATGAGTCATTGATAGCAATCAATTTTATCCCTATAAATCTGTCAAGAGTCACTTGCAGACATGAGTAATAATATAACAGCAGTGAAATAATAGCAGTGTCGCAGTAATGATATAGCTCTGAAATAATGATCAAAACCATGTAAGTTTAATATTTGTGATTGTGGTATAAGGGGCGTTCGGGACTTTCGATTGTGCGGAATAACCGAACAGAGTTATGAGAGGAAAAACTCTTTTTATTTCTTTATATAATCCCCTGGAAAGCACTCATCACAACACTAATGCACTTATCTCAGGGTTTCACTAGTGCTTGGATACCATCAAGGTAGAAAGTTTTCTCACCAGAAGAAGTTGAGCTGTGACTCAGTACGCCAGAGCCATGATCAGACTGCCTGCTACATGTTTGAAATGCTGGCCTCCCAGGAACTCCTTGAATGGTCCAATCATGTGGAAACCTCACTTGGAGCAAACTCAGGACTATATGGGGGATGTGGCAGTAACTCCCAGAATGATTATGTGTACGGTTCCCACAGACAGATGCGTCTCTTCCACAAGTTGGCAACATTCACATTTGCAGCATTTGGCAGACGGCCTTATCCAGAGCGACTTAATTTAAAAAAAATCTAATTATACATCTGAGCAGTTGAGAGTTTTTGGGCTTTGCTCAAAGGTCCAACAATGGCAACTTGATGGTGATGGGGTTTTAACATGGGACCTTCCGGTCAGTAGTCTCATTTAAAAAGACACAGAAATGGCATGTTTGGAAGAGGAGTGAAACAGAAGGATTTTGCAGTATGGAAAGCTACATTATTTAAAGATGATTTCAGCTAGAGCTTCAACATACTGTAAACACTTTGCAGGAGCTCTAAGACTCTTGTTAAGTTGTTAAAGAAATAGTAAATTATGGAACCTTTAAGTAAAAATGACATTTTTTTGGGGTTATGACCATGAGGTATTCAGAGCCAGTCCCTTAGGGTGCTGGGTGCCAGGTGAAAGGACCTTGGTGTAATCTGGCATAGCCAATCTGCCTACATGTATTTTTGGTAGATATCAGCAAACTGGAGAACCAAGAGCAAACCAAGTAGAACCGCAGAGACAGTAACCCGAGCTCAGGATCAAACCGGGAAACTTGGAGCTGTGAGTCCGACATGATGCCTGACTTTGAAAAGCATGAAAGATGACTTTGACTTCCCAGGACTCCCACAGACCTTGAGCAAGTACTCCATCATCAATAAAAAGACTTCCCCGTGGGAATAAGCCTGAGCATTTACAGTTAAAACCATGATAGTATGTTTGCATTACAATGCAAAAATGATATCTTGAATACAGGTAAAAGTAATAGATTTCTAATGATAAATTGATGAATAATTAATAAGTTAATTAAATATGCTACTGTATAATGAGACCATTAAATCTATTTATTGACATCATTATTAACTTTATAAATATTGACATAATATTCAAGCTTTACATGGTCTAGAACGTTTTAGAAATAAACTTACAAAACTACAGTATTTGTCACAATTTGACATATGATGAGTAACAATATCAGAAGAAAAATCTAATCTATCAAAAATAAATTTAGTTGAAATTGCCAATAAGGTATTTTTACTTTATTTATAAGTATTGCTTTTTGTCCCCAACAAATAGTGACTTCCAATCTTTTAACTGCTTGAATTGTAAATCATTCTGAATAAAAGCAGCCACTTTTTTTTTTTTTTTTTAAACACAGTGATGCTCGGTACATCAGACTTACCAAGTGTAACATCAGCATGAGGAACACAGCTGTATCCTAAATGACTTTCAGTCTCTTCTTGATGCACATCATCAAAGATGATCCTCCATCCTCCCAAGCAAGCAGCTTAAATCCTCTTCCAGATATAGGATTTAAAATATCTGCCTTACTGAAAACATAAAAATGTCACTTCACTGCACACCTCACTTGCTTTATAGCTCTCCTCTGTCTGCTGTTTAAATGCACAAGATTCAGTTTCATCCTGGCGTCCTCCACGTGTCTCCCTGGATCAGATTGCAACTGATAGCAGGCTCTCTCTCACACACACACACACTTAGCTGTCGCTTGGTGGATTTGGTGGCCCATAGGACCTCCGCAGCTGAGCACAGACCCACCCTTCTCCCCTACAGAGCTGGGTGTGTCCAATAACAGAAAACATTATGGAGTGGGAAGGAAAAAACAGGTACAACTGCTTAAACATACTAGAGTAAGTGTGTGAATATTGTAAACCCAATTGAAAAGCCACTATCTCTGTCTCCACTTGCTCCTCTTTTCTTTCAGATATGCAGCTTCCTAAAGCAATGAATAAAGCAGCTCGTGTTTTCCCACATTACTCTCTGCCCGTGCATTCCTGTGGTCAGGCTTCCAGGCTGGTGTGTACAGGTAATTGCATGCACAGCATGATGATAAGGTGTGAACATGAATGAAATAAAACGTTGTCGAAAGTCCTTTAGCATTGTCCCAGACATGACCCCTACAGTATCAATAACCAGAGAAACAAAAAGCATCACGGTGTGGATATCATCAACGTGTTTAGACAGAGCTTTTAAAGATGTGTTTGTTCTGCTGTTTGACATTGATGGTGCGAGATGTGAGGTTTGGTTTCTACTACCTGGTGCTGATGAACTCCCACATTGGTCCATGAATCAGCTCCATCATTCATACATTCATAATAATTTTAGAAAAAAAAAACCCAAAAAGCAGTGCTGTATCATGTTTGGGGCAGTAAGAAGTAGGAATCCTTTATTTACAAAAAAATTCACAAAACAAACCCATGAACTCGTTACGAATCTGTTGCACATTTTAACTATTATCCCAACTAGAGCCGATGCCAGTTATCTGAAAATTTGCAATTAACTTGGAGGGCCCATCCATCCATCCATTAATCCATCCAGGAATTAGTCCATCTAGTCCTCTCTAGTCCATCTAGGGACCGTGAACTCCAATGGTGACCACTGTATTTATTCCTATTTTTACCACCGTGGTAGGACCTCTAGTCAACATTCACACACTACGAGTAATTTGGGAACGCCAGTTAACTTAGCATGTCTTTGGACTGTGAGAAGGAAACAGTTGGACCAAGACGAAACCTACCTTGCATGAGGAGAACATGCAAACTCCATGCAATACAGGCAATTGAACCTTGATTCTGGAGCAGTGCGACAGTGCTAACCAGTGCCCCCAACTTGGAGGACAAGACATAAACAATAACATACTTTCTGTACTTGCCTTAAAGGTCCCATGTTTTGCTATTTCTTTAACAAGTTAACATGGGTCTCAGAGCTCCTGCAAAAGGTGTCCATTGACGTTCCTACCCCTCAGATAATACATTTGTCGAACTTCAGATTTCCTCTTTTTCACTCCTTCTCCGAACGAGCCATTTCAGTCTCTATGCAAATGAGCTACTGCTGAGCCACAGGGGAAGGGTGCCATTTTCATATTAGGTTTTATTACATAGGAAATTTACCTGGCTTGTTTAAACCCTGCTGCAATACAAAATGTAAAAATGACAAAAAGCAGTGGTGTAGTGGTGCACCTCCAGGGTCTGGATCCGATTCCTGGCCAGGTTCGATTCCTGTCTCGGTGTGCATGGAGTTTGCATGTTTGGTGGGTTTCGTCCGGGTACTCTGGTTTCCCTCCCACAGTCCAAAGACCTGCAGAGTAGCCTACTTAGCCTTCCCAAATTGACCGTAGTGTGTGTGCCCTGCAATGGATTGATGATAATTTGTCTGCTTGCACACTGGGGACCCATCTGAATACATAACTAAAAAGTGAATTTTGCACAATAGATCTCTCTTTCCCTGTGATAGATTGGCACCCTGTCCAGGGTGTACCCTGCCTCGTGCCCTAAGCCTCCTGGGATAGGCTCCCCACGACCCTGTATATAAGGTATAGACGAAGAGTGAGTGAGTAAGTGAGTGTGTGAAATCCCCCCCTTATAAACACACTCACCTCAAAACAACTTTATTAATTGAAAGATATAGCACTCTCCCAGCCTAATAATTTATCTCAAGGCCTTTAGTTTGTTCTACAGACACTCGAGGAACCTATAACACTAATGGCCAGAAAGGATGGTGGGTGGAGCAGCACGACAGGGGGCGTGGCACTCAAAATCCATTGCAAGTAGAGGCTTAAAGTCCCGACTGTTATGGTGGACGTAGAGCATTCATTCAATTCAATTCCGTTTCATTTGTAAAGTGCTGTTAAAAATAGACTTTCTCACAAAGAAGCTTGAGAGAAATCCGGATGCAGATTCAAGCCAGAAGGAACAATGGTGGGAAAAAAAAATTCCCATAAACCAGACTCGAAATTCAGTGACATATGGATAGGGTAATTATGAATCATTACTCTTCCACAACTGTATGCTATAAAGTCAAACTGTTCTAAGCGTGTGTTAAAAGACTTCATGAATATTTTATGAATAAAAGTCCCGGGGTGAGGACAGGACAGTCTTTATGGTTACACCCGCGCAACACTGCGGTCTCTTTTTCATTTATATTCCACCTGTGTGGGTTTTGTCCTTGGGGTCCAGGAAACATTTATTACAAAGATTTTGGCCAAGATTCATTTCATTTGCCATGTGATACGCAGCTTAAATTCATGAGACACGCCTTTCCTCTTATGTTTCAGTGATACAGTGTACTATTGTTTGAGTGCCGTTGTTTAGCTGAATGAACAACTCGCTACAGTACATACAGCAGCAACATCAATATGAGTTGTCTAAGCAATGGGACGATGGTCCGGAAGGTCCCAGGTTCAAATCCCAGCACCATCAAGTTGCCAGTGTTGGACTCTTGAGTAAGGCCTTTAACTGAGAAATTAATTGAATTGTCATTGTGAATACACCAACTTCATCATGACGTGACTGAAATGACAGTTTTATACACATAAACATACTGTATACCAGAGTATCAGCCGTTGCTTCCACACCACCGCATTGGTACGCCCCCTCCACTGCCTTCCTGTAGTCACCTAAATCAGATTTCAAACACTGATGCTTGCCTACGAATGCCCCAGCACCCACCTATCAACCATTACTTAGCA
>JAQMYI010000036.1:26844039-26857013 GCA_030014275.1 Clariallabes melas | reverse complement strand
AAGGAGCGGATAGCGCTGTCCTCCGAGTGTGTTACGCCGCCCCCAACGGTGTGTGAGCGAGCAGTTCGAAAAGATGCGGTCGTATGGTGTTAGGGAGAAAATCGGGAAAAAATCCAAAAAAAAAAAAACCCACAGCCGATAGTCAGGTGTTTCACAACGGGTATAAAGTCAATCAGACTAAACTCGACAATAGAAACAAACGGGGTCAAAATATGAAAAGTCACACTCAAGTTCTAAAGGCTTGGTAATGACACTGGAACTGGTCATAGTGTGTTAGAATATAGAATAAAACTTGTCCCTTCTACTCGTTTATCTATCTGCCTTTAGCTAAAGAATTTAAATAAATGCATGTTAATGGTGTGAAACAGATGTTCTGCCTCAGGGACCCTCAGGGTGCATTTTTAACCCCTTTCCACCATAATCGGCTGTGTTGCTGATCGCTGCAACTCAAGCCGATGTTTATGATTGCACCAGGTGTGCCACGGCACATTTTAGAAGCGTCCCCGAAACGGCAAATCCGCTCTGCTCCACTAAACACACTCTCCTTGTCTATTTTTGACAGAAGCTGTTTCTGAAAGCAGTTCAACCTGCCAATCAGGTAGCACTTTCCTCATGAATATGCATAACGGGCCAAAACTTGAGTGCAGCCGCTCCACCTTAGGAAATGCTCCAGATGGGAGATAAGACGATGCAGCACATGATCGCGTCACAGGCGTCGTATTATAGATTTGCCACAATTACACAAGGCGCTGAACTATAATCGTCCCCCATAATGTTTTTCAGCATTTCACTTCAGTCAGCTGGAAACCATTGGTGTAAAGTAAATTCTGATTAGTTAGTTGGTCCATAGTTCATATTACTCAAGGGACTTGAACGCAAAACTGCAGCAATGATTTAAAGGGGACCTATTATGCAAAATGACCTTTTAATCACTTTTAGACATTCAGATGGGTCTCTGGCGTGTAAGTACAAACAAAAAACATAAGAAAAAAAATAATTTCCTGCATCTTATTTGTCCTTCTTCCATTTTTGCATTGTGTAAACAAACCAGTTACATTTTCCCCCTAATGTGACCTCATATACGATGATACCCTACCAGGCTTGTTCAGGATTACTGTTTGCTCTGACTTGCCATGGGTCAGCAGTAGCTCATTTCTATTGAAACTGAATTGATGAATTTGGAGGAGGAGTGAAATAAATGTAGTTTGTTGTACATTGGGGAAGCTCTGAGATTTATGTAAACTTTTAAATAAATAATAAAATATGGGACCTTTAAATCACAATAAGCAAGATCTAACTGCATAAATTCCAGAGAGGGCAGAGACCTCTAACCCACACTCCTGATTGTACAAAAGGATGAGCCAATAATTCTGAAATCGCAGATCTGAATCCCAACAACGCAATAACTTTACACAGATCGAGCTCTGAGAGTTTGATGTGAGTTTCATTAAGAATGTGGTTTGCCTGATTCCTGCTGCATGTAGTGAGAGAAAAAAACAAGACAACACAAGGTTTCTATTTCAAGCAGGTGACAGATGGAGTTTTTAATTTACTCCACAAAAGCTAAGTCCAGGAGACAGGAAATAGGAACATCATTACACAGAACTCGCTACCCCGCAAAAATCACATAAACAAATAAACAGATAATTGAAATGAAAATGAATACTCAAGACCCGAAAATGATCGGGGAAAGTAAATGCAGCCTGCTGAGTGTAAACAGATGCTGAAGAAAGTTTCTGAATAAGCAGGGATAGGGAGCAGCAGCGCTGAGACACCCGGGAGAACAATAGGAGGCAGTGTCCGTGACTCCGGCTGTAATAGGAGACCATGTGTGCATATGGGTGTGTGGAGATTGAAAAAACAAATCAGTGCCCATGGTGGGTTCAAGAGTTATTACAGCTAACAGTCTTGGATGGCAAAATGTAGCTATGTACGTAGGACAAACTCATTTGCCCCAGTAAGTTAACGAGTTCGCTTGCCTGCTTACTGATTTAAGGGCTTAATATACTATAGTGTGCTTAAATATATAAGACAGCTCTGCACTTTGTGATAATTGTACCATCTCAAATGTACTTCCTCGTTAACTGTGGGCAATTTTCACTGGTCTGAAGACTAAACTCTAACACACCAGGTCAACGTTCCACTGTATTACTGATAAAAAAAACATACAGTAGAGAAATTCTACAGCACTGTTCAGTTGCTCAGAAGGATATTCATTTTCCACAACAGCAGCTCTGACAACACTGTTGACTGCAAAGCAAAGATTAATGTGCTTTTTTCTAAAACAGAATTTTTCCTGTAGTAACAGCTTACACGGAGACCTATAAGGCCAACTCTGCACATAAACACCCAATGGTTAATATTGTTTTTTTTTTTTGGTATTCTTGGAAGGAGTGTCCATTAGCCAATGGTAAATTCTTACAAATTCTGAAAAAGTAGAAGTCGTTTATCACTAAAGCTATGCATTTTTTTTATTGGTGATTTCTGAAGCTGGTGACTCTAAATAAACTTCTCCTCTGAAGCAGAGGTAAGTTTTGTTCTTGCTTTCCTGGGAAGGTCTCGATGAGAGCCAGTTTCATCGTGGTGCTTGATGGGTTTTGCAAATGCACTTGACACAATACTGTTCTTACAAGAACTATTCCACAGCTGACCTTCATGTCTTAAAATAACATTTGACTGTCAATGTTAGTTAATTACCTAATGCCATATGTGCTCTTTTTCATAGATTTGAATATTAAAACCAATATTGTTCTAAAATGTAGAAAATACAACCAAACTTGTGTCCAAACTTTTGACTCTGTTGTAGATTTTTTTCCTCCTATATAAGAGCTTTGAGTCGTAGGTAGACTGTCGAATTGATTCAATTTGATTTCGAATCCATTCAACAGCACTAAGGTTTGTTGTCTGATTTGTCTCAAGCAACTAAATTTTTATGCGCTTTGAAGTATTAAAAACTTCTAAAAGTACAGTATCCCGTAAAAACTGAAATGCTGTGTAACTTGTGTTGTAATTGTTTGAATGTCATGTCACATACATTGTGATATTTTTTTCCTGCTAATTTTCTGTTCCACACTCCATTCCAGTAGAAAAGAAGAAGAAGAGGCAAAACAAAAACATGACTATTTGCAGATGATGCAAGAAGCTTGTAGTTTCTACTAAAGCTGTTGTATGTGTCTGACCATTTAAAGTTTGTAATTTTTTTTAAAATAATTTTAATTAAACTCTCCCAATAAATTCAAATAACCTGATTGACCGAGCAAAGATTGATTAAAATGCATAACTGATTAAATCTCATAGCTCTGAACAGAAGATTATGTGTTACCCCTTAAACTGCTCTTTCCTGTTGTGTCCATTGCATTTTCTTTTCACTGTTTCTCTTTATTAGCAGCTAGTAAATATGAATTTAATCAGTGTCTCGAAATAAGAAGGAGCTTGGCCAACTAATAATAATAATATTAATAATAATTTATACCTAACAGTTCTTATATAAGGATTGTGCGAGTATATATAGACATTATGCCTAGGAGGAAAAATGCATGCACTCATACGAATTCAGGTCTCAAGAGGTTAAATTATGAATGCCTTAAGCAACATGGTGGCATTCATTTAAAAAAGGGTGGATGAGGCAGTTTCACAATGCTTTGTCATTTGGTAAATTTGTAGTTCCGTCTTAAAGTTGAGTTCGTAACATCGTTGGTATTTGGAACTGAGCCTTGCCTCTCACAGATGTTGATATATTACTGGTACCAAATAAATTGAGAATAATCCATTACAAGCAGGCCCATTACTCTAACAGTACAAATCAAAAGTAGTACGCTCACTATCCTGCCAAGCTGCTATTTTCTTCCCCATTTCCCAAGAGGCCCGGGCAGTGAAATTCGAGCCGTCTGTGTATGCTATGGGTCTGGAGGGGAAGCCCATGTTGAATGTTAAAAAGGATGATGTCACAGCTAACAAGTAAATTCATTTCTATGTTCTTCTGGGAACACTTATGACATCATTGTTTTCTTTTTCGTTCCCCAAACGTATTTTTCATGAAATGATCTCCCCCATGGTTTGTTTTCTCTGTCTCCTACCACCAAACTGAGTCTGTTCCCAAATTCGAGAGCAAATGGCCTGACTAACTAGAGTGAGTCACTTCTCTAGTTAATCAGGCGTGTGTGTGTTATGTTGGAGCTATTGCTCCAACATAACACACATGTTTCCTATTGAGAACAAAAAAAAAAAGAAGGCAGAGGAAAGAGGACAGAGAACAAGATGCATGTAAACAAATAAACAAAGAGGATGAGGACAGAGGGTTAGTATGTGTGAATTCCACCATGATTATCGCCGGGTCTTTCTCATGGGGTTCATGCTGTTCAAGACCTCTTGGTTATGTGGGACAGAGGAATGACTGATAAACCCTGAATCTCCACCACTTTAGAGCTGAGCACAGGATTAGACACAAACCGACTGCACAATGACCTTGAATGTATCCTGGATGCACAGACTCGGTTGTCTAATGTATTGATCCCTTCCATTTTTTTTTACTTCTACTTCCTCAGTAGTCTTGCAAGCCAGACATGTTAGTTTCACAAGAAATACATCACTAAAATGGTCAAAAGCAGCATTATGGCTACTCACCATAGTTTCAGAACAGAACTTTTCAATAACTAAGAAAGATGATTACAGTGATCTATTGTAATTCAATAAAGTGACAGTTTCTTGCTCCAAAAAGCAAATAATGAACAGATTTGACAACTTATGTTGATTCTGAAGCTTGTGTACAAAAGATATTAAATGCTATTATTTGCGTTTTAGGAGAAGTATCTGAGGCTGAAGCACTGCCAGGTTCTGTGTTCATCAAGGTTAATGAAATAGCAGATGGAAAAAGGTGATACAGCTATAGCTTAAACAAAGTCTACCTAAAATGTGATGTCGATAAGTAACAGTCTTAATTTGCGATTTACAGTATTACAGTATAATCATCATTACAACTGAAATCTTGCTGTGAATCTAGCTAACTGGTAATAGCAGATGGCACAGCGGCTGTTGGCTAAGAATAAACCGGCTACCTAGATGACGTTAGGACTTCCAGGAGAAATTTGCAAATGGCAAGTAAAAACAATTATAATACACACAAGGAAATGTAATATATTGATATACAGTATATACACTAGTGTGGGTGTTTGTGTCAACTAATTGTGTTTATTTCAAATTGTGTTAAAACTCGGGCAGAATCCAGCTGGATCTACTGGTGGGAACGACTTTGGATACACATGCCCACACTTTTTTATACCTTGAGGCAATTTAGTGCCTCCAATCCACCTAATTAAATGTATTTGTAACCTGAACTCAGAATCTACCCACCACTGCAGAATTTTTTCATATTCATTTCAATAATTGTTGTATTACTGTATATATATATATATATGATCATCACGCTCATGTGTGAGTCATCACCAAACTGTTGCACACAATTATACAGTACGTCATTGTATGTTGTAGCACTACCATTTCCCTTCACTCAAACTAATAGGGCCAAAACCTGTTCCAGCATCGCAATACCCCTGTCCACAAAGCGAGCACCATGAAGACATGGCTTGAGGAGGCTTGAGAAGGAAGATCTTGAGCGTCCTGCACAGACCCCTGATCTTAACCCCCTTTACTGATTTTGGATAAACAGGGACGCTGACTGTGTGCCAAGTCTCCTCACCTGACATCATTGCCTGTCCTCACTCAACCTTTGTCCATATATGGTCATCATCATCTCTGGACTATTTTAGTCCATACCGTTAGTCCATGATCTATCTCACATCTCCTGTGGAGCCCTTTTCCGCAGATATACTGTATATCTCCCATTAAAATGTAAATTTACACAGAAGAGAGCAAAACGTGCTAAATAATTAGACACGAAAGATCTTTTCACAAGTCTCTTATAATGTGAAAATCCCTCACGCAAATGAGTCCGTGGGTTACTGTGCATCCAGAGCGCTCCTGAATAGCACTGTCAGGACCAGACCAATCATTGTTGCAAAGCTGTCATTTTGCACACCTGTGCAAAATCCTGTTAGTTGTACCCCTGCTGCTGTATCTCTCTCTCTCTCTCTCTGCTGCTCTTTTTCACTTTCATACTCTCTCTCTCAGATCAGACCAAGAACTCAATGGTATAACAGTGGATGAATTCTTCAAAAGGAATGCACATGTCCTTGGTGAATTGCATGCTTGATTTCCTTTGAACCATGTACGGATGCAGATCATTTCTTGTTAACTAGTTAGCAGAGTAAAGTAACAATGCTGCGTAAGCAATATAGATGGAATTGCATTCAGTGGCTTAAATACAGTTTAACGGCAGGGAATCATTAACATCATTGGTATGTACTGTAACACAATTACATCTATTTAAAGTTGTTCATCTACCAGCGGATGAAAACAAATCTATTATATCTCTAGTCATTCAAAGAATAAACTCATTTCACATCCTGATCACATTTAAGGCTTGTTTTATGTGCGGTTACATTCAGAAATGTGTCATGGCAACATTTATAATGCTGAATTTTGAGCATTGCAGCAAGGGACACTATAATTGGCTAAGGGCAGAGGAAAGTTTCTCCCTGTCAGCTGTCAAGACCAGAACTTCAGTTTCTGTCACAGCTGGTTACATTTTTTTTAAACATATACTGTATCTATGATGTAGGCACTGGTGGCTCAGTGGTAGGTGTTTCGCCTGCAATACGAAAGTCCCGGGTTCGATTCCCAGCCAGTGCCCAAACCCCAGCCACTGGATGCAGTGCCGGTCCCAGGTCCAGATGAAATGGGAGAGTTAGGAAGGGCATCCAGCGTCAGGAAGGGCATCCCGTGTAAAACCTGTCCCAAGCTTGTATGTAGCGACCCTTTGCCGGAAGCATCCGAAAGACCGACAATAACAACATACTGTATCTATGATACATCACTTGCTTTCAAATTCAGTCAAACAGCTATTAAAAAGCTTTGCTACCTGGCAAGAAACCACATCTTCTGATAAAAATGGAAATATCTTCAGGACAGATTTGTCCGTGCCAGAAAACAACGGAAGTATGTTTGTATTAAGGATGCTGAAAGTGGGTATGGATATACTGCTATTCTGGAAACGCTTGGATGGCTCTGATTTTATAAAGCTCATATTACCTAAATTACTTTAACTTTCATGATTTGGTAATGCTACTGCATTTCGCCCACTTGAGTTAAAAAAGCGCATTGAGCATATACCGCAGGAATGTGCGCCGCTATAACATCAGGCTGGTATTGTGTTTGTGTTCCCATCGACATGTAGTTTGTTTTTCAGCCCTGTGTTAGACTTAACTGGCACAGTAACAGACAGCTATGGACGTCACTGGGTTCCACTGGGTCTAATGGGCCAGTCTAATTTTTATCACTGCTTTAAGAATATAAGGAATTTGTTTTGGATTGGTCCGGGTCTAAGTTGTTCAGGCATTTTAATATACAGTACATCTTTTGTTTGACTTACAGATTTAGTCGTTTAGCAGATGATCTTATCCGGAGCAACCTGCATACAACCACAATACTGTCCTTAAAAGAACGTTTTTCCAAAATGAAGACATACTACTGATATCTGACAAAGACGTCCTTTTTCTTGTCTTTTAGGAGAACAGAACCTTAGTGGGAGCTCAGCCTCTGTTAGTGCATGTCTGTTCTTTATTAGAAATCTGAACCGTTACACAATGATGTCATCTCATTTTCATACCGCACCCTTACTTAGTGGAGACAGTGTGTGTGAGTGCATGGGAACCGTTATAGAGAGGGTCTTCGTAGCACAATGCGCAGTGAGATGGGAGATTAGTCCTTATGCAGGACAAGACGCACATGGTGAGTGGATACATGGGGCTCGCCGCTTGTTTCTCCTGATCAGGGCTGCAGAGCACGCTGAGAGGCTCCATAAAAATGGAGCAGATGCTGCCAGAAGAGAATCAATCAGTGTAAGAAAAATATGAGTGCACACACTCTCCACGGTGTCCCAAACTGAGTCTCAATGTCTTCAATCTTCCAGCTGGAGGCCATTTTTCAGGCCGTGCAGCAGGGCCGAGTTTGAGTTTGGGGGTTTGTTTGAGAGACGCCAACAGAGGGCAGGCAGCCAAAGTGCAGGCTGTTAATGAGACACTATCTTTCTGTTGGTATTTCCTTCTTCTCTGCCTGCTTAATTACGCACTCTGTTTTTACTCTGTCCTCCCTTATACTATTCTCCAAGGTCACAGGAATGCTTTTAATCTCTCGCATTTTCTATTAGCACTTACCCTCTCCCTTTTGTTTTATTGTCTCATTTTTCAGCTCTACCATCTAGGTTTTTTTTTTTCCCACCAACAACCCACTCTATATCTATCTCTCTCTCCTGCATTCTTTCTTCTCACTTTTTTTTTTTTTTCCCTCTGGGCTCTGTTCCAGACTTTGTGGAGGTTGGGGTCTTGCTGTGAGCCTTCCAGACAGCAGTTTTCTCAGGAGGGAGTTGCATTTGGAGAATTCCTTTTTAATGGCTGTATTTGCAAAAGGAAGCGTGCTTATTTCCAGACCCCCGTTTCCCACAATGCTCTTTTTCTTCACACTGCGAATCACAGAAGAGTCAAGGACCTCTTTGTTGCGTAGCTCTTGCTGCATTGTAAATGTGCGAATGCCGGAATCTTCACAGTTATTCCCGGAGCAATCATCCACACCTCTTTAGCTGCATATTATGCTAATGTAATTAACGAGACATTGAGCTCTTTCCTGGTAATCGGAAATGTTATTGAGAATAATGTCTATGATTTTATTACTTTTTTTTAAGCTTCGATTCTCTACATTGATAAAAAGAGATGGGACAAAAGCATGCTGACGTTTATCTGAACTCTGAGTTAGTAACTGTTAAAAACCCTTTGTTCTAGCCGGTTTACCTTTTCTCCAGACCTCCAGCGCTCAGGAAAAGCAAACTAAGCAGAAATTCACTGCCTCCTTTTGTCATTAGGTAATTTACCTCCATCTGCTCAGCCTGAGCTCTCGCTCTCTCTCTCGCTCTCTCTCCCTCTCTCTCTCTCTCTCATTATGGGGCTCTTTCAAGGCAAATGGACAGGATGAGCTAGACAAAATCAGGACCATAAAACAACAGCACAAAGCCAATGACAGGACAAGTGCCCTGCTATAAAAAAAAATGAGAGCAAAGGAGGGAGCGCAGGGGAAATATATGCGACAGGTGGTCAAGGAGGAGGGATAATTCACAAAAAACTTGGATGGATGGACCATCTACCTACCTCTCATTTAATAGAGGGAGTATTATATAGACAGACACACAGACGATAGATAGATAGATAGATAGATAGATAGATAGATAGATAGATAGATAGATAGATAGATAGATAGATAGACAGCTAAGATAAATAGACAAACAGATAGACAGAATAACTACAGATCCACTACACTTTCTACACCAGAAGCTTTATAACCTCAGGACACATGAACAATCCAAACAGCCCTGAATCATTCAGAGACACTGCACAGAATATAAAATGCACTGGGTTTAGTCCTCAGAGTCTAATTCCTTCTAATCTATTCCTTTCTCTCATAGCATTTTCTTCATTCCCACTCTTATCCTTGAACAGTTTTTAAGGTTGCCATGAGAACATGTTTGAGCAAGACCAGATAAAAATATTCTGATTAATTCACTCGGACCAAAAGCTCGGTTTTCTATTCTGAACAAAAGCGTCTTAATAAAGGCCTTGGATTTAGGGGGGGAAAAAAAAGCACACACACATACAGTACACATGGAGGCAGAACTGAACCGTGTGTACAGCTCTCACTATTTCAACAGTATCCTAAAATCAAAATCCTCCAAAAGCCCTGTCCCAAATGCCCCCTTTGGTGGAGTCCGCATGGCATTCTACTACACCCTTCCCGCAAGCCCACACTCAGAGCTGTTCACACACACAGCTATACTCTTCCAGAGCGCAACGATTTAAGAACAAAGCACCTGGGACATTGCAAATGTTTTAATTCGCCACTGTGAGCACTCCGCTCCCCTTTAAGTGAAGGCTTTATATAATTAGGCAGTGTCCTGTAACAGAGGGCACCATCACCTTAACCCTGTGCAACTGCTGTAAGAGCAGACAGCCTGTGGGGACACATTCTTTCTCCGGCCAGAACACCTCCCTCAACACCGCCTTAAACAGCTTATCAGTCAAACTACACACATTCCTAAGTCAAACAAAATACGTACTAAATGGAAAATGGAGACAGACCTTTGAAAAAACAACCACTGTGGGAATGTTATGATATACACGATGATATTTACGTAATGCTATGATATTTATTTATGTAATAATGCGTGAAAATAACATTTTGGTGTTATTTTAAAAATGCTACTCAGTCACATTATGGTCAAACAGCAGAAACCCAAAAGCCTCTGTCATAAAATCATGAAGCAAAATCGCACTCCAGAGTTCGATGCTGCTGTGCTGAATATCAGCACTCACTATAGTGTGATAGGAGTTATAGGAGCTGGCGACCGACAGTTAGTGACCAAGAGTTAGTGTAATTAACAGGGTTGAAACTATTTGTAAATCCTTACTGGTATTATGTAGATAAAAGATGAGGAGAACATAATATGGATGTGGGGAACAAGTCCTGTAAATCTATTTATACTATCTACTGTAGTTGCGATTTAGAATTTCAGCTCCATTAACTTCCGGGTTATGGCGTTAAATTACAAATAGTGTCAAATAAAAAGCTGGTGTGCTATGTAGGGCGTACAATGCATTGTCTCACACACACCAAGATTAGCCCTTGATTAGGGGTTACAGAGGGATTTGGAATTCAGCCTTTTGTTAGAAGCTAGTTAGCGTTCTAGCTCGCCTTAGGCATAAATAAAACAACACAGAAGCAATTTACTTAGACTTAGAAGCAATTTTTAAGAAGAAAAAGTGTTGGTTAAGATGACATAACGTTATCAGATACAGTATGTTTTCTTGCTAAAATGTGTTAGTTTTGAACGTGTATTTTGGCAGGTAACTGCTCTTTCCTCAGTACTGTGTTCCATATTGACCTTCATTCACCCATGTTGGTGTAATGGTTATTAGAGCACGTGGGATGAGGTGTGATACATATAGTTAAACATCCAAGTGCTGTTACTGCCCATTATCACCACTTGTGGAAAGCCTCTTGTCCAATCAGATTGCTTAGTTTGATAACTAACTGCTGTATACGCATCATCGAAAGCTTTCTTTATTAAAGTAATGTGTTCATCTTGGGCTATAACATCACTTGTCCAAGTCTTGACTATCCTCTTTTTATAAATAACTAAATTTGCAATTAGTGCTAAAAAATTATTCTTATATTAAAAATTAATTAAATTAAATTAAAATTGTGTAAACCGTTACAAATTTCCTTTTAAATGCAATTTAAAAGGAATTTAAAATATTTATACAGATATTAACAGATTATCTTTATCATATATATAGTAATAATAATAATAATACATTGTCATGTTCACATTTGAATCATATTTTAACTATTTACACCATATGCCAATAAACCAATAACTGGATAAACTCACAGATAACCAGATAAAATACGAGTATGGAAAGCAGATATTGACCCTTGATAATCAACTTCCTGTTTTGTTTTTCATGCCTGTTGTTCTATGTGGGTCAAAGTACAGTTGCTTAATATTTGTAATCCAAGTTGTGGACTTGAACAGTTGCTTAATATTGAAATGTACAGTTGCTTAATATTTGTAATCCAAGTTATTTAAAGATAGACAGTGATGGACATTGTGGGCTATAATGCATTGAGAGGAGTTTTTATGTGGCTTGGGGGGGACAAATATATACTTGTTCTTACCAACCATCTGTCTAAAATGTTTCCCAGACCTCCTGAAGTGGCTTCCTTAATCAAATTGAAATGTGTCTTGGGTGGATTTCCCAGCATTTCTGTGTGGGTGTAGATTGAATCATGCTACTCAAGATGCATTACACTAGCGTGTGTAAACTGGGTTTAAATGTCTCGAAACGCTCACAGGGAATTCTGGCGCGGCTCATATCTGTATGAGCCAGCGTGATGCTCCTCATGCCCCCAGACTAAGGTTAATTGTCAGAGAATGTCCTAGGTGCCCATGCTCCCTGAACACAGCAGGCCATTATTCATCACAGCAGCTGAACTTGAGCAGAATCAGAACACACTGACCTCGTGAGGGGCCACTTCTCTCCCACTCTACACCTCAATATCCATCTCTTACCTATTTCGCTCTACGCTATATTTAT
Source organism: Clariallabes melas (assembly GCA_030014275.1). Lineage (NCBI taxonomy): Eukaryota > Metazoa > Chordata > Actinopteri > Siluriformes > Clariidae > Clariallabes > Clariallabes melas. Next base: position 26,844,756 of record JAQMYI010000036.1, on the reverse strand, counting down.
TTCTACCTATTTTTATCTCTCATTCATTGCTTAATTTTCTCGCTGAAGTTCTTCCTGTATCTGTAGAGCTTATTTCCTACAATTCTGTCTCTTACGTCTCCCTTTTTTTCCCTTATATCCATCTCTTCGTCTCTCACACTCCTTGGAAAAGACTATTTTTGGTCTCTCTCTCTCTCTCTCTCTCTCTGTCTCTCTCTCAGGCTGAAATTTAATAAAACAATTGTATTAGCTCTCCTCCATGTCATTCATTAGGGAATGGCATCCTAGTAAAAAACGGACACACATGCACATTTTCTCACCGTCTCTCTCTCTCTCTCTCTCTCTCTCTCCGTTTGTGATTTTTTTTCTGACAAGCAAAATGACCTGACTATGTAGGAAAACCACAAAAAAAAAACACAAGAGTAACCTACCTTGTCAGGATGAGAAAGATAGTCCCCAGCAGCGTAGAATGCTTTTTCATACAAAATTTATGTATTTCCTTCCAGTACCGAAGGCATACAAATCATTTATTTTCATTTACTGATGTTATGTTTAGACTAAATATCTTGCATACTTCCATTACATAATGTATTTACTAGACAATTATACACACAACATACAGTACAGGCCAAAAGTTTGGACACACCTTCTCATCTAACTGTCAATGTGTTTTCTTTATTTTCATGACCATTTACATTAGTAGATTCTCACTGAAGGCATCAAAACTATGAATGAACA
>JAQMYI010000036.1:26809525-26821673 GCA_030014275.1 Clariallabes melas | reverse complement strand
ACACAATCAAAAGAATTATTTAAGTTTGTATGGAATGTGAATGTGTATGAATCAAAATGGTCAGATAGTCCCTGGTGTCTATACAGTATACTATAACTCGGTACTCGTAAACCAAGACTTCGTTTTTCCAAGTCAAAATTTATTAAAAATCTTTGCTCGTCTTTCGGAACACTCGCAAACCGCGTTATTCACAATGCGAGGTTCCACTGTACTATGTTGTGGCAATGACTTACTAAGCGTGGGGACAAGATACTATGTTGTGGCCATAACCTACTAAATTGTAAGAAACACAATGTTAGGTTGTGGCTATGACTTACTAATGCGTGAGAATAATGTTGTGGCCATGACTTGCTAAGGTTAGAGAACAAAATAGTATAATGCATGGCCACGAGATATTATGTTGCTACCACAACTTCATAACCTCATAGTATTTACAAACAAATTTAAATAGATTTAGTTTATTACTGTTAGTATACTGTAGATGGAGGATAACCTATACTGTATTTACTCACTGACACACAACAATCATCCTCATTCCTATATGTTCTTAAGTCGTGGTGATAACATACTGTATTATCTCATGGCAATGTATTACAGTATTTCATATACACAACATTTACATTTACATTTAGGCATTTGGCAGACGCTCTTATCCAGAGCTATATAGGTGTTCCCACAACACAACACAACACACACACACACACACACACACACACACACACACACTACATTTTCATTAATACACCAGAACCATGTCTTGTATTTTGCATGTTTCTTTCTTTGCACAAAAGAATAATAATAATAATAAAAAAAAAACTATCTTTCACTTTAGGCCACAGACAATCACACTGCTTCTGACTCACACCATTTATCATTTATATCTTATTATATCCCATACTATATTTTCACACTTTTCACATTGTATAAATGTTGTTCATGTGTAATTTAAATTTCTATTTTGATTCTATTTTATTATAAAATTAATATCTAGTGTAATCTTTATCTTAATTGTAAATTTTGTGTAATATTTTAATTTGTAGTTTAATTATATTTTCAGTATATATTTGTCTTTTAGGGTACAGACAGTCATATAAGCTTTCCTTACAGTCCTATCTCTGTACGGTTGGGTACTGTATGTAACAAACACAATTTGAATTTGGAAGTTAACTTCATTAGTTTTCCTACTTGAGTAGAGGACATTTCCCAGGGAATCCACAACTCATTCACTTTAGTTAAAAAAGACAAGTGGAGACAATGATGAGGGATTCCCCCTATAGTCTATCATCAGCTCCATGGTTTTTGAGTTCCATCTGCTCCAGGTTGTTATGGCAGCAACAGGAGTCCAGCTGTTTAACTTCCCCTTTGTGTACAGATAACCTTGAAGAGACTTTTGTAACATTTGCAAACTTTAAGAGTTTAATAAGGGGTCATTGGGGATGTAGTCATTAGTTTATGGGTAATAATGAGCAATAGGGAGAGGCCTTGGGGCAATATGTAATGAGTATATGTCATGAGTGTGGTGGTATACTGGCTGATGTTACTGCTGTGGGCTTAAAGGGCAGGCATAGGCGCAGAGGGGATGATGGTAATGAGAGTCTTTTATTAAACAAAACATGACAAACATAATAACTAAACAAAACAAACAAACCAAGAACTCAAACTATAAAACACAGCATTTAGAGCTAAACATAGACTCTTAACTTAGCATAGGCTCTTTTAGCTTCACAAAGCTTGACAAAGGCTAAAAACGGGACAAAAGGTTAAGAGCGGGACAAAAAACTAAATCTGGAGCTGAAGGCAAACAAGACAAGACCAAAGACAAGACGAGGCTGGGGACCAGAGAAGACTAGAGACGGGACAAGACTAGAGACTGAACATGATGAATGATGAACTAACGGGTTAGTAACTAATTGGGTTAGTATCTAATCACGTTAGTAGCTGAACCTACATGGGGGGAACGAACACGAAAGGCTAAGCACACATGAGGCTGAACCGACTAGCAGCTAAACCTACTAGCGACTAAGCACTCATGTGACTATCCCTACAAGGGCCTAAACATACAAGAAGCTAAACATGCAAGAGCTAAACATGGACACTAGAGACACACTGAACAGTACTTACAGACTACGAGACAAACCAACAGATACACGATACAGCTCCAAGACACAAGTATAACTAACAAACATTACCAAAACTAGAGCCTTACTTAAAACAAGAGTTATATAACAAACAACAAGACATCACTGTTAATATAAATATAAATAACCCAGTTTCCCAAAACTAACAGCTTTTTTTATAGAAAGATCTAATGAGCTACCACGGTTCAGGTGAGCTCCCTCATCACCTGACCGAGGTGCCTTCTGGGAAACTGAGTCTACTAAACAAAACACAAACAACACAAACAAGACTCCGGGCAAACACTGCCCTCTAGTGGCGAACCCTCACAGTATAATTAAAAAACAACTATTTTTTGAGTAATAAAGAATCAAAATTTCATAAATGACAAGACTGAATAGCTACCGGGCCTATCGTAATTAAATACGCATCTGTTTGAGGTATCATTTCTGTCTTTTATTCAACCTTTAGCTTAATGTTACAGTATATTTAGTCACATACAGTAACACAACTAGTCTGGACGACAAAAATAGAATGATACAAAGTGTCTTATTGTGATTTGAAGATGCTTATATTAAGAATTTTAAAAAGTCACACTAATTGACTTTCATAATAACGTGTTTTATTATCATGTTGTTCAAGGTCATTTGAGTTTAAACCCTAGGTTTAGGCCTTTGGTTCCTGCGGGCATGGGTTTGCCTTGGATACTCATGATCCTGCCATCAGTTTACTTGTGTATAAATAATCACTAGTGTTGTCCATGGTCAGTATGTTATGGCTGATCTTGTAATCTATAATCAAATTATAAGTCGATGTTTTCGTGGCATTGGCATGCCTACTTTCTGTGTGTATATGATACCTGCTTTTATAATTCATGAACCAGAAAAGAAAACAAAACAGGCACACAAATAACCAGAACTAGGCTGAAATTGAATGAGATGTTGTGAGTGTTGGTATATTTCAAATGTGCCCTCATACCCATCATCTTGGTGATTGCTAACTAGCTGATGGCAAGTCTCTGTCATTATTTGTTGCTTCTATGTTGAATTTCTAATTAATATGAGTGAGTGGGGAAAGAAGCTCTTGCTCTTATGTTTTGGAGGGCAAATTCTTTTAATTAGGAAAAATTATTTAGGGGACCTTTTTAGACACAGAGTCTTGGTAACACCACTGACACAACTCATTAAAAATCTGAGTTGGTGCTGCATTGACAAACAGACATGAGCATGATGAGTTGGCAGAATCTGGAGTGGAGCAGGTCTAAAAATAAAGTCCGGAACACTGAGCAGAGAAAATATATAAAAATCCTAGCACAAGTCCATGGGCAGTCAAGGCGCTGGGGAAGATAATGTAACCTCATGCTGTGCAGTGTCAGTAAACATATTGGCTTGAAAAGCAAACTACAGGAGACCAGCAAGGGGTCAGTGTGAATCAGCATGGGGTCTGATTAACACTAGTGCTTCAGTAGTCTGTTCTTAGTGAGTGTACAGTAGCTCTCTTTCTTCTCTCACCTGGGCTAGATTGGGCTCTGTGTGATGTTTCTATTTTACACTTCTATAGCATTTACACTTGCTCTTGCTGAGCATGGCAGCCTAGAGATACATGAGATTACTGTAGATGGTATCATTAAAAACCATGTAGGATGGCTGCAATCCAAGAAAACAGTTTTGCTATGATAGCTTTTGGGCTGCAACCGGCACAAAAGTCAAAGACAAAATCTCCATCTCCTTCAGTGAAGACTGTGAACAAAAGTGGATTATAGTTATATAGTTATATCAAATCTGTAATACATTCACGGTTATAAAATTGCATATTCTGACTATATGGCGAACAATTATGGAGTGAATTATTTACAATAACAAAATCCAATGCTACATATAGTCTGGTTATTCTGAAGGTTTCTTACTTTAAAGCAATCTTTAAAAAACTGTCAAAATTGATGCTGTTGACATGAATGTAGAGATTTGACTTCTGCAGAAATTGAAAATGTCCATTTTTACTATAACGAAAGTATAGATAAATAAATAAATAGGTCACAATAAATGGACAATTCATTGGCTATATTCAGAAGCTTTACAAGAGACAAATGTTTTAGGCCAATTTTTATTACATTTTGAACATAAGTTACCTTAATTATTTACATGGTTGGTTTAGAAATGGCTGAACAGAGAGGAGTGAATGCTGCATAGGTTTTTAGACAAAGGACCCTTAAAACTGAAGTGGCACCGATACGTGCCAGCAACACAGCATAGGTAGATATATATATTTTTGAGTGCAGTCTAAAGTCTCTCAACGTCTGAGGTGGTAGAGTCGCTGTCAGGCCTTGTTCACCACGGTGTTGATGTGACAAGACCAGCATGATATGAACATTGAGGTATCTAAAGCTGTACACTCTCTCTACTGGGATCTCTGTGATGCTGGGGATCTGGTAGTTCCTCTCCTGCACAGGCACACTCACACATAATCATTCACACACTATATCTGGAAACGCCATCTAATATAACCTTTGAATCTGCATATTTTCAGACTGTGGGAGAAAAATCACCAAGAGAACATGCAAACTCAGTGCACACAGACACAAGGTGGGAATTGAACCTGGACCCTGGAGGGGCAAGGAGGCAGTGCTAACCACTGAGCCACTGTGCCACCATGTATAAGTCAGAAAATAATTAATATTAACTCTACATAAGTAATCAAATAATACATACATATATATATAAAAAAAAAGAAATACAAGTCCAAACATTAAATAATAAATATTCATATCTTACAATTAATAAAAAAAAAAAAACAAGTACCATAAATTGACAGGCTGAACAGTGAATTTCTACACATCAGATAATGAACACAGCGGTCGTATAATTAAATGTCAGGCATTGTATAAGAAAATGCCTGACAAATAACCTGTACACATTAAATTTAGCATCACTTTTCCACTTTAAGGTCTATGAGTAGCTTTCTTCAATAGATGTCGCTATTTCATCATTTGACACAGGCCTTCTTTATTCATTGCTGCCACATTCCTTATTTGATGTCATTAGTAGGTGGATTTCCTTCAGGTTATCCAGTTTCCTTTTACTCTGTGTCTGTTAAGCGTGCGGCAGGCTGGGTTGCGCTGGATGGTCTGATACCTTTCGGTTGTGGCAACCGTTTTATTTTTTTTGGCAGTCTTGCATTAATGTTTTGGTCCAACCTTGCTTTGGTGGATCAAAACATCCTCTTGCTTTATATTTTGTGTGTGAGGCAGGGATGAGCTTTACTAAGGTATTTACAACCAAATACGTTTATTTCCTAGAGAACATAATTGCTGGAGTACTGTACATGCAACTGTCACAAAAAAGTAATTCAGTTCACATTCACATGGCTTGAATTATACTGCCCAATTAAAAAAAGAGTCACCACCTGGATTAAAAGTCATCAAATGGATAATTACTCCACTGATTAATATGTTTTAGATGCCAGCAGGTTATTTAACCCTGATTGATGTACTGTAGTGAGTAGATTCTAATTTCTTAAGCAACCATATCAAATATGTTTCAGAAAGGTCAAATAATTTTCCTGCATTAAGCAAAGCTGAAACTACCAAAAGTGAGGCTTAAAACTCACATCAAGCACATGGAAGAGGTTTGTGTCCTAAATAGAGCTTGGAAAATTAAATGTGAGAACCAAAAGAAAAGACACACACACACACACACACACACACACACACACACACACACACACACACACACACACACACACACACACACACAAAATATCATCATCATCATCATCATCATCATCATCATCATCCTGATTCCAAAAGACTCTCCTGCTAATGGAGTGCTACATTCAGCACTTGGATGATACATGTTCAACACTACTAGCCATAAAGTATGCAAAGCTCTTTAAATTAATTAATTTTATAATAAATCAGCAGTTAAAAATCAGAGCCCAGAGTTTTTGTTTACCTTCAGCCCTGAGGCAGTTCATTCTCTTGTTCTCTCTCATTCATTCATCTCTCATCACTCTCCCAAGATTCTATTCTTTTTTGTTCTACTGTGTGTTATGCATACTTTTTTTTAAATTTATTTCTACCACTTTATCATCCAAATTTCGGTCCTTTTTATGGTAAATAAGTTTATCATCCATCCCACCCTTTTCAGTTCTAAAAGTTAAGAAGCTGTCTATCTGACCATCCACTCATCCTTCCTTTTCAGGTCTATCAGTTTCTCTGTCATCTAACTATTCACCATTTATCCATCCATGATGATCCATTGATTCATCTGATCATCCATTTTTTGGTCAGTGCCATCACTTTTTTTTACCAACACATCCATCCATCCATCCATCCATCCATCCATCCATCCATCCATCCATCCATCCATCCATTTCAGTTCTATTAATTTCACATCCATCCAATTATCCATCCTTTGGCAGTATTCCCACAAAGAGCTGGGAGTAGTGAACATATTTTAAAGTGAAGTCACTGTGGAATGGAACATCTAACATAACCGAGAAGGGGTTTTCTGATTTTGAAAATCCTAATTTCAGTTGGTGCCACTTTGAGTTTTTTTCATAGAGCTGTAATCACTGAGCTCTAACAGAGATCTTACTTTTAGTGTTGTCTTTGCCTGACACTACAAGGCAAAAATATAGACACATACATTCACCAATTAAATTGATTATTAAAATTAACATGTTAAAATGTTAGCTAGACCCTAACGCTAGCTGGCTAAGATTAGCACTGGTGACATACCTTCGTAATTGCAGAGATAAGAAGACACATAAACATTTTCAAGTTTGCTCTGCAGTGTCTTAGTACACTGTCCAGAAATCAGGGCTCGTTCTTACAGTATGTCAAATGCAGAAGTGCTGTGTGCATAAAGTCTATACATATTTCCAGCTCCTGATTATTATTATATTTTTAAATGCTACACACCACATGTGTAACACAATGCAGAACAGAAATGTAGTGAAATCTAGTGAAGTGCATTAAATATATTTTTTGTTCAACATCTCTTTGACTAACAGCTAACAATTAACTTAAAACCATATTATTTAGTTCAAACAGCATTTGCATAATTTTTGGGAATCTTTACTTTAATCTTCAAAGGATTAAACAGGTGTGTTGACAGTTAAACAAAACTTCTAACTGATGACAGTTAGACATAACTTGGACTTCCCACAAGGTAAATGCTGCCCTTCCACCCAGTAAAATGTAACTTTCCCGCAGACCGCGCATAGAAGCTTGTTTGCCCTGTTCTCACGCCAAGAATGTGGCAGTTCGACTACAAATTGTATGTAATCCACTTTACCATGTTTTTAATGTGGCATTTTTTATTCTTTTAAAGGAGCACTGCAGTTTATTAAAGTAAAATAGTAAATAATGACAAACATTTTAAACTGATCAACTTGTAATAACTTTTTTTTAAGGAAATACATTTTATGTTTCATTTGTATTAATTTTCCTCAAATGACTGTTATGTAGAGCAAATAAAGATGGCTAAAACAGAAGATACTGTTTTTGAGATTTCCATGAGGTCAGCAAATAAAGCAGTTCATCACCTGATTTACACAAAGATAATTTTACTTACAGTGTAAGGGTGATAGCTCTGGGGATATTATACTGGTTACCTTAGATAAGACATGCGTTATTAATGTATTTTTAATGATATGATTTTCTGATCAGAAGAATGTGATTTGATTGGAGGTTCGAGTCTTGTTGGGTCATTCAAATGATCTATTATCAGAGGCTTGCTATTTATAATAGCCATAACTTCATACAAAAAGGTTCTTAGTGATGCACTGTGAAGTCTTTTAGCATACTGATTAAGTATTGTTGTCAGAACACTTCTGATTGTCTTGATTTGTCTCTCCCATATGCCTCCAATATGGCTTGATGATGGGACATTCATTATAAACTCACAGCCTTACTCTTTGAACAGTTCATGATTTAGATCTTTAATTGCGTCTATGAACTCTCTTTTGGCACCTACAAAGTTAGTAACTTGGTCACATCTTAACTGTCTTAAATTTCCACGTACTGTATTGCGTTGAATACACGCAATGCATTGATGAACGCATCTGACGTAAGTTCATTAAGCATTTCAATATGTATGGCTCTTGAACACCTGCAGGTGAAAAGAAGACCATACTTCTTTAGTTCCTTTCTTGCCTCCTTTACACAGAATGGCAATCTATGCCACAATATGTAAATGGAGGTGTCATTTCCATTCTCTCTTGTGACAAATCTGCCATCTTTGCATCTTGTGTGTTCCTTCTGTACTTTCTGCACCTTGTACACTTGTAGATGTGAGAGGCATCCTATGATCCATATTCCATTGGACCATAGCTCATTTACAGTCATACCTCTTCCTTGATGATGCACTTTCTCGTGATAATGCTTTAAGAGTAAAGTGGACACATGACTTGTCTTTGGTAGAATGGCAGGATGTTTAACATGAGTATGAAGACCAAATGTTATCTATAAATGGACCCGTCTTTACATTCTACCTCTTTTTATTGCTCTATATTTTTTTTTATTTCACTGCTAAACGCTTTTCTTTGAAACAATCTAATTATGAACAACTCTGCTTCTTGTCTTTCCTCAACGGTCGTAGCTTAATTTAGTTTAGCTTTAAGACCCTTGATTTGTTTAGTGCTTGATATGAGCAATGGCTTTAACTGCGCTTTTCCAGTCAGAAAACTTTGTCAGGAGGTCTACCAACGTTCCCTCTTCTCTTGTACTAGTGTGAAATACCTGGATTTTCTTAAGTTCAGGGTCATTGTCACTGATCTCTCCCACCTTCATTGAACTTCTTTCTTGCACAGGTATTTCTCTTTCCCATAGAAAGTCTGGGCGTGTGAATTTAAAGCAACAAGTTGATCAGCTGTTAACCCCCTGGAGGCATTATCAGCAGGATTATCTTCAGGGCGCACACTGCCACTGCTTAGGGTCTGTGGTAGATTAGATTTTTTGGATTCTGTTTGCCACAAACCCATGAAACGTCTGGCATCATTGTTTATGTATCCAAGAACTACATTTTAGTCTGTCCAAAAATACTCCTGGTTCAACGATTTCCAGCTCATTCCTTAGCACAATACTTATCTTTTCTGCTACCACTGCTGCACACAGCTCAAGCCGTGGTACTGAGGTTACCTTAGTTGGGGCAACACGAGCCTTTGCCATGACAAGTGAGCAATGAACTTCACCATTGGTGTTGACTGCTCTGAGATAAGTACACTCTCCGTAACCTGTGACACTGGCATCTGAGAAGTGGTGCAGCTCATACTGCTTGACATCCTTGAAGCTTGTTGGTATATAACATCTTTTAATTTTCACATTGGACAAGAGTTTTAGGTTATCTATCCATGCTTCCCACTGTGGTCTTAATTCTTCTGGGAGTGGCTCATCCCAACCAATTTTATCTTGGCAGAATTGTTGCAAGCTTTCCATGAAAAATAAAGGGTGCTACAAAGACCAAAGGGTCATAGATGGAACCTACTGTGGACAGTACACCTCTTCTAGTCAGTGCATGTTCCTTGACAGTAACTCTGAACTGAAAGTCATCAGAGGATATACACCACCTAATACCAAGAGCTCTACCCATAAATGGTTCCCCCTAAACTGATATCCAGTTCTTTAACTCTTTCAGCACACTCTTCATCTGGTATTGTATCCAAAACTTTCTTGCTGTTAAAAATGAACTTATGTAGGCTAAGCTTACCAGTAGCACACAACTGTTCTCTTGCTTCCTTAACAAGTTGAATTGCCTCAGCATCAGATGTTATACTCACCAGTTATAATTATTATAAGCTTTTTTCTATCAGCATATCGTAAATCTCTCTGTGTTTGCTACAGTAGGTAGTTTGTAATTAGGTACATAGTTTACAGTATAGAATGTATTGTTGTTAAGGTATAATAATTAGTATTATCTATCTTCAGATACTGCGGCGCGAGACCATTTAATGCTTTTCAAAAGTAGTATTATAAAATCGATGCAAAGTTTCACAGGGATCCAATGCAGTGTGGATAAGATAGGGGTGATGTGCTAGTATCTTCTGGTTCTAGTGAGGACTCTCGCTGCTGCATTCTGGACTAGCTGGAGCTTATTTATGCATCTAGCTGAACAACCAGACAGTAAGGCATTACAATTATGTGCAATGGTGCAATAACAAATGTACATTACACAAAAGAGTCAATTCTGCACCTTTCTGTATAGTCTGTAGTTTTTTCATTTTTTTCTATATAGTTTTTATTCTTTTTATATCTGTTTATATTGTATTTTAAAAAGTGTAAACTTTAAAGCACTTTTTGTAAGTCGCTCTGGATAAGAGCGTCTGCCAAATGCCTAAATGTAAATTTAATTTCTCATTTTTCTATTGTATTTGTATCTTTTAAATATGCAGACACTGGAGAAACAATTTCCTTCGGGATTAATAAAGGCGTATCTTATCTTATCTTATCTTATCTTATCTTATCTTATCTTATCTTATCTTATCTTATCTTATCATGTCTTATCTTATCTTATCTTTATTCTTCACCCTGTGTTCTGGGGCACCATATTGCAAAGCTTTACATTTGTACAGTTATTTTGCCCCATAAAATAAGAAAAAAATAAGGAATCCTATTTATGGGAAATTAGGAAGAAGTACAAAAGTACAAACTTTTTTTTTTTCAAGTTTGAGTGTCAGAAGCACTAAAATATCCAACTGTTACGTATATCTCTGAAACCTACAAAAACCTGAATGAGTCACCTGAAGGCACCAGAAGACCTGTCTGTAAAGACAAAGAGAGGAAACAAACTTCCATGAACTCTAATAATGAATCAAGCTTTGTGTAATCCAAACCAGCTTACTTTTACTTTCTATGTGCAGTAAACAGACTGTAATGCACTTTTGTTTGTTAATGAAACACGTTTACATCTTGGTGAAATTTCTGTTCTGACATATAAAACAGCAGTCAGCCAGAAAAAACAAACACTATAGTAGAGATGGTTACATGTGATTTCCTGAATCAGTGAGTTGTGTAGGAATGTTTGGGTGGATGTAAGCAAGCTTGATCTTGGTCGTGCTGTGTGAAGAAAAAACGAGAATCTAAATTATATATACAGTATAAAGTCTATCGGTGTGATGCATTCATTTGATCACTATCCTGTTTAAATGATCCAGTGTTCATTCCAAGAAATACTGTCAATAAAATGTATGTTCACATTCCCTAAAAAGGAAATGATTTAATTTCTTAGTATTGAGATAAAAAAAATAAAAAACCTGTTAATCACTCAGGTATAGTAAAAGTTCAAATAGTGAATTTGCAAAAATAGTACAAGTTCAGCATTACTGCCATTGCACAGGAGCACAAGCAGGAGGAGTTACACCAACCTGTTCTTGGTAATACCTAATCATGGTATCACTTCTGTCACGCAAGCCCTTCCTACACGCGCATGCTCACACACACACACACCTACACACACCACTCGCCTCTCACACCACTCTGCACCCAGCAGTTGAAGGAGACGTTAATCACTGAAGCAACATGTCTGATCAAAATCTTGAAGAAAGCGTAAAATCCACCCTGGGGCGGGGCATGAATATGAAGGATGAGGAGAAACTTTACAAGCGAAATGGGATCCTCTACCCTGTGATCGTGAGCCCTCCAGAGAACCTGGATGCCTTGAAGTATATGGAGGCCAGAGAGGATGACGTCATGCTGGTGACATATCCCAAATGTGGTACGGTTTTGGATTACAGAAATCTAAACTGCAGATTTTTTCAAAATGATTATTCTTTCTTTTCAGCTGTTTCTACAAATCTAAAAAATCTCATTCAGTGCTGGAATGTAAGGAAATTGGGTTTCCAGATCCATCATTTAGAGTTCCTAACCTTATTAATCTTGCATTGCAGACTGTCAATTAACAATTCCAGTAGAGAGAGAGTGTGTGTGTGTGTGTGTGTATGTGTGTGTGTGTGTGTGTGTGTGTGTGTGTGTGTGTGTGTGTGTGTGAGTGCGTGTGTGTGTTTGTGTGTGTGTGTGTGTGTGTGTGTGTGTGTG
>JAQMYI010000036.1:26783137-26794304 GCA_030014275.1 Clariallabes melas | reverse complement strand
TGTGTGTGTGTGTGTGTGTGTGTGTGTGTGTGTGTGTGTGTGTGTGTGTGTGTGTGTGTGTGTGAGTGTGTGTGTATGTGTGAGAGAGAGACAGAGAGAGAGAGCGAGAGCGTGTAATACTTAAAATTTATTTTTAATTACTTAAATTTTATATTTATTATATTTTATTGATGTATATTTTCGAGGTTGCTCCACAAAAAGAAAAAGAAGAAGAAATCATTGTATATGAAAACCTACCAGGCAAAAAACTTAATTTTGAAAATATTCCAGTAGGGAGCCATTTTTAGACAGTTAGAGTTAGACAGTGTTTTCATGTCCACTTTTAAATTTACATTTTCACACACACCTTTTGACTTTGTACAGTGGGTTTGTACATGTGAACGACCTCGATGTCTTCATGAGCATAAACATAGATATGTTAAAAAAAAAATAAAAAAAACAGGCACTATTAAACAGACACTATAAAAAATGTAAACATGTATTGGTTACATACTGTGCAAAAAAATTATCAGGTTTGAAGCATAAATTCTAAATAGGAAAAGGGTGTTTACATGCGCCCCCTGCGCTTGGTGGGTTCCTGTGTGTACTCCTGTATCCTCTCACATTCCAAAGCAGCGACGCAGACAGGAATGTATTTCATAGACTGTATTTCATGCACAAGAACCACCTGCTCCTACAGTCTGCTACCTTTAATGTCTCTGTGCTATGCATGCACATACTGTATGACTATTCAGCGAGCAAGTGAGCAAGCGAGGGAGAGAGAGAGAGAGATTGATTCAGGTGCTTTTACACATTACCGCTGCTACACCACCATAAAACCCTGATTACCCTAGCACATGCATTTCAAAGGGCATCCAACATGTCTGAAAAACAACAGCCTAAATAATAGGCTATATTAACATAGAATATATTGAATATAGCCCAGAGGAATGTTCTATAAAAGTCAGCAAAGCAAACAACAGACTCCTTAAGAACAATTAGTCATGGAGATAATAACAATATGCAACTGAAAGCCCAAACCAAGCTGCTATAATAAAGAATAATAAAAAAAAACACACACACAGATGCAACGATAAACTGAATTAGCATTCAATTGAAGTTTGTTCTGTGTCTCCATGTTGCATCAAACTCTTTCAAGTCCACTCAAGTCCACTGTCCTACCACAGGTCATGTTCTCTTTTCAAAAGCTTAAAAAAATCTTCAGTTATTATTTTGTGCTTGTTTCTAGGCTACTTATTTAAAATAGGCTAAATTATCCTACATTGTGAGCAGGACGATTAAACACCAGAAATGTACATTGACCGCCAGGTGCCAGTGATGTAAAAACTGACTAAGCGTGTTTACTATAATATCTGTGCACAGGGCCTCCAGGATTACAGCTGTGGCATTCCTGATCTCCTGGTCCAATGACATGAGGTGTGGGCTGATCACACATTTGTTCAAATTTAACAAGTGTGTGAGTGTGCATGCGTGCGTCTCCTGCGATCGCCTCGTGCCCGAAGTCCCCAGGGATAGGCTCTAGCCTCCTACCACCCTGTACAGGATACGTGGTATAGAAAATTAATGAATGAATGGTTATGATGTTTCTTTTATATTTATAGGAGCAAAGTCAAAAGACATTATGAGAAGTTTAGTAAATGGCAACAAAAATGTCAGCATTTTTGTACATACATATTACTGTATGAAGATCATCCATGTCAAGATGGCAGATGTGTGTGTGTGTGTGTGTGTGTGTGTGTGTGTGTGTGTGTGTGTGTGTGTGTGTGTGTGTGTGTGTGTGGATTAGAACTGTGTCCAATGACAAAGTGCAGGTTGATACAGAGAGAGACAGTGGATCTTTAACCTCTCTAACGAGACTTATTTTGCTTTACACGCTCACACACACACGTGTGTTATAATGAACAGAACATGCGCGCTGTACACACACACATACAAACACAAAATAAAATATGTTTTACGCGCACATGTGGTCACAGTGTTATAGTAAACAGTACACGCACACACGGATGTTGATTATACCAGTGAGAGACGCGCACTAAGCCCGAGCAGGGGAGATGAGTACCTACAATCTCGCACAAGAGAGAGAAAAAAACATTGGCTCAGTTGTGATCGTGTGACGCTCGGCATCAAAACAAGAATCGCATGCGTGATACATGATACTCGGTACTTGTAAACCAAGACTTATTCATTTTCCATGTCAAAATATATTAAAAATCTTTTCTCGTCTTGCGGAACGCTTGCAAACCGCGTTACTCGCAATCGGAGGTTCCACTGTACTTAATTACAAACTATCCTAACAAAAACCATAAAATTTACCTCATTCCGATGAAAACAAAATTATAACAATATGAACTAACGCGCACAATGATTCAGCTTCCAGCCATGAATTCAAACTAGAAGCAGAGGACTGGAAAGCCAGAAAACAGACAGTCCTAATCTGCCCGCCTCTGGCTGGTGTTGCCCCTACTCTAGTCTCTGGTTGGCTAGAATAGTTGCAGTGTTCTAACGTGAAAGTGTATAGCAGCTTCATGATAGTGAGCGCACAGAAGACAGAGAGAGAGTTCAAACACATAAATAATCTTGAACTTGGAAAAGTGACTTTAAAAGCCAAATCTACTATCAAAGATTTTAATATATTTGTGATACACTAAAGTGCTTTTTTTTCCACTGGGGTAATTCATGTTTGTACTAATCTCTATTCATGTTCATAGTTCCCAGGTTGTTTTCGTTTCTGTAAATATGTATATTGATAACGAGTCTTACTCTGTACTTATGTCCAGCCTTATCACCATCCATGACACACTCACATAAGGTCCATTGTATTTAGCCTTCAAAATCCCAGAGAAAGGGAAAAGTACCAAAACATTGTCTCTAAAATAGGGTTAGTTCCTGTCTTCCAGTTTTTGATCATTTCGTGAGACACACTAAAGCTCTAGTTGGCCATTTCACATACACTTTTAAGCTTAAACCAGTGGTGTGTTAACCACTTCCCTTTAAGTAGTTTAAAAAAAAACTCAGGTGGTGTTGCTAAACATGTGCTCAACTGGACTGAAACTTCATGACACTTGGGTCACTTCTCTATCGAGAAAAAAGAGCAAAGGTGTTACATTGTCATAGTCTTAACGCTTTGTGCAGATCTTTTCAGCATGTTTGAGTTTGGTGAAAACATCCCTATGGCTCCCTAAGACTCCGCATAATAGGCAGATGATCTGCAATGCTGGATAAACAGCTTCTGAAGTACCTGAGAAAACACATGGGACATGACATTTGACCCTTGGTCAGTCTGCTTGAAGCTTGGAAGCCTAAACAACATGAGTATTGGAATTAAGGAAAGGGCCAACACAGAAAAACAAAAGGCTCTACAGTATGAGGCTATACCATAAGAGGGACAGAATCTAAAAGTGCAGGTGGAATTTTCTGAAAAGTCTTACTACAAATGTACACAACTGGCATGTTTTACAACAGCGAGCAACATAATTTTACAGTACATCAGGATAGCAAAAAATTACACAACACTTAATCTAAAAAGGTGCTCTCTTTCTCTCAGCTGTCCCATTTCAACATCTCTGCCAACATAATCAACGCCCTGTACATGAAGTTCCTACATTCAAACTCACGACTCTTTATCTGACCCAGACCAGATGTCCTCGCCTTATCATTTATTCAGAAGCAACTACAATTTGTTTGTTTCTGTTCTGTGTTCGGCCTTGTCTTTCTATGTTTCATCAGACAGGTTTAAAGCTTCTATAGTCTACATGGCACACTTACTACAAAGATCAGAATTAATACATAATTAAAATGTGATTTTTCCATTACACCATAAAGTCACGTTTACTGTCATGTTTCATGATCACTCCATGCCCTGTCTGCCCTTTTTTCCCACGCTGTCACTTTCTTCCCATGTGTTTATGTTTTCCCTAGTCTGTCATGTGTTTTTCCTATGCCCCCGTTTCCGCCTGTCTGCACACTGGTTTCACATCTTGTGCTGATTACTCCAGCATTTAAGCACGCGCTGCTTCATTGCCGGATTATTGCGTGCCTTCTAGCCTAATTCTCCTGTGATTTTTATGTTTATTGTTTAGTTTAATATATAAAGGATTCTACTTAAATGCTAATTTCATTAAAGTGTGGCTCAGTTGTAGTTTGTCATTCTGAATCCTTAGTTTATTAAAAAAAAATGCCAGGGTCAGCTTTTAACTTATTTCCAGGCATAGGCAAACAGAAACCAGATGGAAGCAGGTACAGTAGAAGCAAACAGTGTGCAAGGAAAACAATAATGTCTTCCTCTTCTACTCTTCCATTGTAAAATTGAGAAGTGCTTAAATATGCACAACAGTATGATCTGCCTTCACCAACCAATAAGACTCCAAGATGACATCTAACCCTCAGCGAGAGTTTGAACTATGGAGTATGTGATGTATTCATGTAACCTGCGCATATGCAGTACGGTTCTTGTGCATCCAGACCTACATACGCTGACAAAAACATCAGTGCATAAACGCCGAGACACAGTAACAGTTTGAGAGACAAAATGGAGTACTATAACTCTTTTATAGACCTTATTATTGACAAAACGGTAAACATTTGCTACATATCAGAATTAAATCACAATGACATTTCAAAGCTCAGCCTAGAGCATCACTATGCTTGTGTTACTCGAACTCAGTGCAGCTTTGACACCATTGATCATAGTATTCTTCTTTGAAAACGAGCTGGAACAAGCTAGAAGATATCAAACCTCCCCTTAATCTCGAAGATTATGGAAAAGCTAGTAGCACAGCAGCTATGTTCATATCTAACTAGAAATAGGATACACGAACTGTATCAGTCAGAATTTAGGCCTTATCACAGCACAGAGCACAGCACTTGTTAAAGTACGTAGTAAATGACCTACTATTGGCCTCTGATCAGGGTTGCATCACTATGCTTGTGTTACTCGACCTCTGTGCAGCTTTGACATCATTGATCATAGTATTCTTCTTTGAAGATTGGAAAATGTTGTAGCAATTAAGGAAACAGCACTCTCCTGGTTCAGATCCTGTTTGACTGATCATTATCAGTTTGTAGATTTAAATGGTGACTATTCTGCATGTTCCCAAGTGATTGGTGAGTTTGGTGTTCCACAGGATTCAGTTTTAGGCCCACTCTTTTTCTCTCTACATAATTCCTCTGGGCAACATAATAAGCATGGTATTAGTTTTAATTGTTATGCTGATGAAACACGGTTATATGTCTCAGCAAAACCAGATGAGAAAAACAGTTGAGCAATGTGTGAAGTACATAAGAGACTGGATGTAAATTAACTTCCTTCTACTTAATCCTGATAAGACAGAAGTTCTAGTCATAGTACCACATGCAGCTAGAAGCAAGCTTTTTGATCACACTGTATCTTTAGTTGGCCTTTCTGTTCCATCAAGTGCAACAGTAAAAGACCTTTTTGTGTTATTATAGATTCCAGTCTTTCACTTGAAGGTCATGTACAGTATATAATATTACCAGGATAGCATTCTTTCACCTCAGAAATATTGGCAAGATAAGTAATATATTGTCACTAAATTATGCAGAAAAACTAATTCATGCTTTTATCACTTCTAGTTTGGACTATTGTAACGCCTTCCTGTCTAGTCGTTCAACTACAGTAGGTGCATAAACAAGTTAATCCAGAATGCAGTAGCGCGAGTCCTCACTAGAACCAGAAAATATGAGCATATCAACCCTATCTTATCCACACTGCATTGGCTCCCTGTGAAATTTCGCATAGATTTTAAAATACTACTTTTGACGTATAAAGCATTAAATGGTCTCACGCTGCAGTATCTGAGTGAACTGCTAGTGTCTTACGATCCGTTACGCCTACTTCGATCAAAGGATGCAGGCTGCTTTAGTAATATTATTACTAAAAATTAAAGAATATTATTACTGAAAATTAAAGAAGGGGGTAGATTTTTTTCTTACAAAGACCCAAAGTTATGGAATGGTCTTCAAATTAATGTTCAGGACTCAGACACAGTCTCAGTGTCCAAGACTAGGCTAAAAACTATTTATTTAGCCAAGCATTTTAGTAAATAGATTTGCCTTAGGTAAAGGAGCAGATTTGGGGGATTCATGGAAGTAAAGTGTTATGGTGAACTGGTATGTTTAGATGCTGTCTTCCCCACTCTCATTGATCACTTAACTTTGCTGACAGTGAAGTGATTGGTCGCTTTACATCTTAGGGAGCCCTCATGTCTCTGTCTCCTTCTGGCTCTCCCTTTTAGTTATGCTGTCATAGTTAGTCCTGCCGGAGTCCCTGCTTGCACTCTGCACTAAATATACATTCACCTTATACATTGTGTGACTCTCCTTCTCTCCTGCTCTCTCTCTCTCTCTCTTTCACTCTCCCTCTCTCTCTGTCGAGCTATGCATCTCACTCCTGAGCTGCCAGTGATCCAGAACCCTTCTGCCCTCTGGACCTGTTTGACTTGTCCTGATGTCCCGCTTCTGGTTGGAGATCTCGTCGCATGGATGCCCATGTGGTCTGCCTAGGATGTGTATGGTGACTTGGAATGATTCCACTTTTCCACGAAGATGGTCCTAGCCTTGGCTGATGCTGACAGCTGTTTTCTGAGGACTTGTGACTTCAGTTGCTCGATAGTTCAGGACTGGAATTTCCTACAGTCTACCTGAGCCTCCAATAATGAACTGGACTCCATATTAACTTGAACACATCTCCTATTATTCTGAAACTCCAGCCTCCTAACACACAGTATGACTGTAGATCAATCCCTCGGATCTGTTATCACCCAAATGAGGATAAGTTCCCTGTTAAGTCTGGTTCCTCTCAAGATTTCTTCCTATTGCCATCTGAGGGAGATTTTCCTTGCCACTGTCGCCATCACCCTTGGCTTGCTCATCAATCACATTTTGGATCATTTACATTCACATTTCATACAAACTTCCATAAGACTTTTGATTGTGTCAAGCTGCTTTGCGACAATGGCAATTGTTAAAAGCGCTATACAAATATAATATAATTGAATTGAATTGAATTGAATAGAAGAGGGGTGTGTTGTGGAGGATGAACACAGTCAACCCTGAGCAGTGACCCTATCACGGTATCATTCAGTTAAGTCCTGAGTGGGAACTTAAGTAGTTTTTATCATTTTACAACATGAAATTTTAGATATATTTTTATGTTATCTAACTAGTTATTGTATGGTATCTCTATGCAGTGTTAAAGGCATTGTTCTTGATGTGTGCGAGTTTTGTAAGGTTAACTTAGCAACTATACCGTTAGCAAGTTAGCTAGGTTAACCTGAGATAGCCCACTGCTAGCAATGGATTTAGTTGTAAATGTATAGCCTGGTTGAACTATAGACCGCATAAGTGCAAGTTCATGTCTTAATGTGTGTGAGAGGTGTTATGAAGCTGATTCAGCTGTAAACATCCTGTGTTTGTTCAGCCCTTAGAGGAGAGAGAAGATCGAGAGGATGGTTGTGTTCCTTTCCAGTGTTCCTCTTATCACCTCAGAGCAGACTCTAAGAAAGGGGAAGATGGAGAAGGCCAAGAGGTCAGCCCAACTGCCCAGCCCAACAAACAGCAGCTGCGATAGGTGAGTAAACTGAGTTGATGTTTGAATAATATTTGGTGATTCCACATATAATCAACCAGAAGTTGTAGGCCACCAACTTTGTTAAAATAAAAGTTTAACAAACCACAAATTTCACTTAGGGAGAAATCACAAATATTAGTCTGAATCTCTAAAAGCCAATGCCCACTGCTAGCGTTGAGTCATTATATTCACATTATATCCCAAAATCTTATTTAATTAATTAATTAACAGGGTCACCATCAAAAACGGCAAATACAAGCCATTATTTTGCAATAGTTCATGGCAAAATAATGACAAAGAGATTTCTCAGTAAAACATGTAAGGTTGAGTATATAAGGAATTATTATATTTTAATCATTGAAAATGTGTTTACTACACAACTCTTAATGAATATTTGTCTCGCTGTTTGCTTTTCATTTGTTTCAGCATATGTCAAGAACATCTTTAAAGTGAAGGAAGGAGAGGTGAATATGCTTATTCGAATAAACTTTAAGAATGAGGAGAAAATATGGAGGAGGACTTAAACCCACTCCAGGCTTCTAGCTGCTGTAATATACTTGCATACCTTTTTTTCTTTGTTAATTTTTATTCATCTATTTATTTATTTATTTATTTATTTATCTGAGAACTGGATACTGTGACAAACTTAAAAGGAACACTCAAGTTCAAGTTCATTTGTCATATGCATGTCAACACACGGCCAACAATACAATGCAATGCTTAGGACGAGAAGAGCCAGACAACTTGTATATGTATGTGTGTGTGTGTGTGTGTGTGTGTGTGTGTGTGTGTGTGTGTGTGTGTGTGTGTGTGTGTGCCATAATTCAATCAGTGACTCCTGATGTCACCACCACTGCTCAACAGAAATACTGCTAAGTGTAAAAATGCTTTCATGGTCTTTTTATTAGTTCTTTTAAGTGAGTCGCTTTATTGATTTTTTTTACTTAATAAACTGAATTGCAATAATTTTCTTGTAACGTAGTTGCATTACATTACATCACTCATTTAGATTGTAGAAATACTGTAAGTAATTTATCAGCTTTGTGTTGTTTTTATTTGTCTAAACTGTAGAAAAGCACAACAAAAATTTATATTGACATGCTAAAAGTTTAGCTTATTTCTTTTACAAAAGAAATATAATGATGATGAAACTAGCACATACACTTTATCAAGGTTGACATTTCCATGCACTTGATGGTCGTTGATGCTGCAGGAAATGTGTGGGTAATGGAGTTTCAGATAACCACTCAACATCATGATGTTAACCACAAGTCGAGAGACGCATTTTCCCTAAAACTCAATCTCTCTTTCTCTCTTTCTCTCTCTCTTTCTGCTCTCTCTGCTCAATTTGAGAGGGGATGCAGGGGGGATGGCATCCGCTCTGTTGAAAAAAAACATAACAAAACCCATCCCCTCTGTAAAATTACCATCATTCTTACCCTCCCCATTATATTAATAATGCTGTGTATGTATGAAAATAAAATATTACAACTCTCTATGTATGATCATCTACAAACTATAAATAACGTTGATTAGCCAATCAGAATTCAATATTGTAATGCGCTGCTCACATGCTCACACAAGTTTGCATAATTTTTTGCGCTGTTCGCATTTTCGCAATGGCCAAGAGAACAGTTCAAGCTCAACTTTTGACTTATTTTTAAAAAGAAGAGAACTGAAGGTATGATACGCACAAATCATCTCAGCGGAGACGCAAATAATGAAAAGCAAGGATTCAGTTTAATACAGGAGTTTTCTAAATGACTGACAGCTTTAATGATTATAAAAGATGCATTCTTTCCTCAAATTGTGTAATTTCATTCTCAATTTAAAGAAAAGGCTTTGTTTTTCATTAGACTTTGTGGCTTCACCTACATGCTTGGGTACTAAAGGGTCAAAAATAGATTTTTAAATGCCATAATAGTAATTTAATTATTTGTGTGCGTGTGAGTGAGAGAGAGAGAGAGAGAGAGAGAGAGATTATTATTAATTATTATTAATTATTTAATTACTAAAATTGTTCATTGTTTTTATATGCAAAAATATAACTAAAGTGTTGGAAATTGGTAATATTGGCAATATTTTTTGGGTAGCTGGAACGGATTACCTGCATTTGCGTTATTTCCTGTGGGAAAATGCAGTTTACAATTTTTCCTTAAGAACTTGCCCCCTGAACGGATTAAATTCATATGACAAAGTACCACTGTACTACGCTTACAAATTATATTGCCCAGAGGATGCATGTCAGTTTGTACTGTATACTGTATATGTAGTTTTATTGGTTTCTTTTTGTTAGATATGTGCTCATATGATCATAAGATCATGAGCAACATGTCAGCAATGTCATGACATTCAGCTTTAATTCAAGGGTTTGGACAAACGTGTGACTGACTTGGCCAATGAAGAATATCCCATTTTTTTGCCTTAAGTAGCTTTCACTGTATGATTTGGGTCATTAAGTAATATGAAATGGTGTCCTATAAGTTTTGCAGCATTTGGTTGAATGTAAGCATGGAGTAGAGCCGCATAAATTTCAAAATGCATACTGCTACTTTTATCAGCAGTCAGGTCTTCAATAAACACCAGTGACCCGGTTCCATTGCTGCCGCAACTGCCCATGCCATAACACTGTCTCCACCATGTTAATGTGTTATACTTTGTATCATGAGCTGTTTGTTTTCTTATCCATACTAATCTCTTCCCATCATTCTGGTACAAGTTGATTTTGGTTTCATCAGTCCAGAGAATGTGCACCTTATACCTTGTTGTGAAGTGTCCGTATTTACGTCTTAAAGCTCCCTCTTGACTGTAGACTTTGACAATGACACACTTACCTCCATAAGAGTGTTCTTGATTTGGTCAGATGTTGTAAAATGATTCTTCTTCATCACGGACAGGATTCTGCAGTCATCCACATTAGTTGTCTTCTGTGGTCTTTCAGGCCTTTCACTGTTGCTGAGCTTGCCAGTTAATTCCTTCTTTTTAAGAATGTTCCAAATTGTTGTAGTGACCACTCCCAAAGTTTTTGTTATAACTCTGATGTGTTTATTTTTTTCAGCTTAGTCATGGTCACCTTAACTTGCAGAGACACATCCTTAACCTTATGTTAAGAGGTCTAGTAAACTTTACCACATGCAAATGTTACATTTAGAATCACCTTTTATCTGCTATATTAGTCATGGAGTAACAAGAGACCAGGGCACACCTGGCCATGCAACTAGTTGTCAGCCATTTGTTCCATTATTTATGAGTTACCATATGTGTGTGTGAAAATGGCTGTAATTTTTAAATTGTTAATGCTACACAAACCCCTTAAATTAAAGTTGAAGATCTTGACTTGTTTCATTTCAAATTCATTGTGGTAGTGTACAGTTTCCAAAATGTATGTATTGACTGTATGTGGTCATTGATTGGGATGGAGCCAGGGGCGGACTGGCCATCTGGAGTACCGGGAGTTTTCCCGGTGGGCCGGCCCAGTCAGTACACAAATATATAAAAAAAAAAATGACGGAAACCATAATATTGCATCTCTTTCCTAATCATATGGATGAGCGCGTCGATCGCACGGACGCCGCC